>KN837166.1:343254-387799 GCA_000827215.1 Sphaerobolus stellatus SS14
ACTTCAGCACAGCAGAATTATCAAACTCATCAACATGAGGCCTTAGCTGTACTGGAAGCTCTTGCCAAATGGCAAGATAAGCTATTAAGAAGAAAATTCTTCCTAGTAACTGACAACAAGAGTCTTACATTCTTTAAGACTCAGGAAACCCTCACAGCTCGTCAAGCTCGCTGGTGGGATTTCATCAGTAGGTTCCGGAGAAGCGACCAGACTACTGGTCGCTATATATGTGGAATGTCCTCAAAGAGTGGCATACCAACCCAATGAGCGTCCCTAATGCACTTAGGGACGATCGCGATGGCTATTTCCTCAAAGAGGATATAGATGTTGCAGCATGGATATCCAAGGTTGCCTCGGATATCTCGCACCCAGCTTTCATGGAACAGATGAAAGCTGTATTTGGGAGCCATGACAACTTTGACACAGCCTTTAGTGGATTCGCTATGAATCTACTCAAGCCGGACCATGAAGCCACTATGTGAATCACGAATTCGTCAATGCCGTTGCAAATCGGTACCCACATAGTGAAGGGCCGGCCTCCCAAATCTCAGGATACCAAACCTGAGAAACTTCCTACCGGACCAGACTTCCTCGCGCTGGTCCTGGAACACTGTGCTCTCACTAGAGCACAGATCTATGGCCGAATCATTCCCTACATGATTCGGCATGAAGCCAAACGGCCTTGTAGCCGTGCTGGTAGTGAGCGTGCAGCTTACATGCACCTCAACCAGCGTTCGCCTGCCCCTCATAAGGGCAAGCGACCTGTGACTGCATCCCTGCAGTCACAGCTATCAGCGCATGCACCGACACCAGTGCAAACTGGTGAATCCAGCCGTCAACAGCTGGATGAGGACTTGGATAACTACAACCAAGTCCGTGACCCAGTTCTTCCATATGAAGAAGAACCCCCCAGCGGTGAACCCGAGACTGGGGATGTAGCATCAACTATAGCTGATGCTAATAGTATTCTCCCAGATGAGAATACTATGGATATTGACCAAATTGTGAGCGATATCTATGGTGACTGCTAGTAGTGGTCAGCCGGGGAGGATGTAACGGCTATAAGCTGTTATATATATATATATATATATATGTATATAATTGTAATATAATACATGTCTAATAACTAATGTATATTAGTTATATGCGCTACATCATAGATGTAGCTATTAATAGTGTGGACACCATAAGTGTCCACAATGGCTTGTATTTAGCATGCCGGCGCATTAGGCGCTGGCATATATCTTTTACCATACACCACTTGTACTACCTACTCTTAATAAACAGAGTTCAGTTAGTCTCAGTGTGACTTTAAGATATACCACCTGTTATATCTATTCCTCAAAGCTTGTTAACTTTTCATCTTCATTTCACATCATCATTTACTCACCACAGTCTGTTATTTGCAACTCAAAAATCTTAGTCAAATCTAATATGTCATAGCCTTCGACCATGATCAACATCAAGGTTTTACAGGGACCCACACAGTCTACCCCTCTCCCATACTTGTAATATTAATATTAGGGGAAGGAAAATCATCAATTGTAGAAATTATTATCATGTACTGGAAAACATTGATTTGGGAGATGTCATCAATCATCCAATTGATCATTGAAACAAGGGAGAATGGTCTGACCTCATTTAAGGTCAGATTTGAAAGCATGTTCAGGGTAGTTAGGATGATAATGATAGCTGAGCCATTTAGCCAACTGTCAATTTCCATCTGATATTGTTGTTGCAATGCATGTTACAGGCTGATCCTAATGATAGGTTCCAAAGCGTGACCGAAGTAATGGCAAAGTCAAACTAAGGAAGGGAAGTTAGAACCGAAGGACTTGGCTTCAACGTGTGTGGGTTGTGCCTTCTTGAAATGTATGTGTCTTTAATTTGGAACAGATTAGAACCAACAATATTAGAACGTAGTTGAATATCAAAGTTCTGAGCAAAGTCCCAAACAAAGGTAGGACTTTGGAGTAAGATCAAAGGTTCAAGGTAGAGTTCGGAAATGATCTTGGAGGTTTGTATTTGATTCAAAGGCTAATAGAGGTCTGAGGTGTATAGAGGAGAAAGAGCACTAGGCTCGAGTATGGGAATAATATATACTTAATTTCCAACTGGAGAAAACTAGCTAAGATACATGTACTTATATACTATAAGACCATGGATGAAAGAGGAAGTGGGTATTACAAATAACTAAATCAAGTGTGGAGCAGAGTATGACATAAAGTGATACAAACAAGGGGTATATGTGTATTGTCAATAGCGAAGGTTCGGGGGAATCATTAAACAGATAAAGTGAACAATCAAAAGGTATTACAGACAAATATGCAATAAGAAAGATACGTGAGCGGAAGATATGTCATGATAACAATAAGTGAATGGAAACAATACAAACAAATTGGAAATGAATGTGATGAAGTGTCAACTGTCAAAATAGAAGTACCAAGGACCAATTGTGCCAGGGCCAAAGTAGACTAATAATAGCCTTCCAGAAATTGTGGAGTAGTATGATATGAATGAAGTGGTTAGGTGAAGGCAATGCCGAAGAGATCAAGGGTAAAGTTGAGGATGTGACTCAAGGGTGTGTTGTGCGAACACGAAGACAAGGAGGTAAGACACAAAGTCAAACAAAGTAAGGTGCAGAGTTGAATGAAGCTCTCCGAAGGTATGTGACCTTCTTTGAAGCTTCGTGGAGGTTAATCAAAGTCACATGGCACGACACTTAAGCACAGGGCTTAACAATGCATGTGAAAGGATAATATAATTTTTTAGCTATAAATGTTGTCACAACTGAAGGTATCAGATTCATTGTTAGATAATTAGTAAAAAGGGAGGGATATAAATAATCATGTGCTAATCACTCAACGAAGAACTCTTTTGACACTATCATTTTGAGGTTGATATTGTGTTCGCAAAGCTTTCCCCCTAGATTCTTCACAGCGATGTTGGATTGGGCTGTGATCCAAACTGGAGTTTCTCTTTCTGACCAAAGTTCCACAGCTTGGGCAATGACAGTTGTCTTTCCTGTGCCTGGTAGACCTAATGGAATTTAATATAGACAAATGTGAACATGTACACTCCTCATCATGCACAAGGACTATTGGGGCATCTCCTAGCATCACCAATATAACTTTACATTGAGAGGTATTGAGGTTCTCCTTATCAACTTCTATTGTTGATGGCTTTACAGTTCCCTTGTAGTAATAATTTCAATTAATAATTGAGACCTCTTTTGAGGACTCTCTGGAAGTCATGAATATATTTCAAGCTATTTAGAGCTTCCAGAACTGATCCAGTCTATCATCAGTCATGGCCCCATGGTAGTCACACTACGTTGTGACAGTAGGTGTTCTCTATATAGGAAGCTTAACTTAATATATTCTAAGGTAAGTAACCATTATTTTCAGGTTTAAAAATATTTGTTTACATGGAGTGAATTGGCCAAGGTGCTAATTATGTCATCACCATGACCTGTGTCACTTATTCCCTTCCTCCTTTACTCTTCAAGCTGCCAGGTTCAAGGTCAAGCAGGGGGTGTGCGATTGGCAGCCACCAGAGTGCTTGGTCTTGTGGGATCACCTGCAGCTCAGTATAAGGGGGAAGGAGGGGATTCCACTGTTATCCCATTCACCAAAAAAACCTTCACACAGTACATTCTTTGCCACCATCGAAGAATCCACTCACTAGTCTCCTGCATTGCTCCATTTTCGCTTTAGATTTCTCTATTGAGCATCTGTTGACTCACCTATGATCACACCTGTAACTATTGTTGAAGCCCCACACGTCACAGAAGGTTCAATTAGCCAAATGACCTTTGAAGCATCTCAAACTCTTGGATTGTCTGATGATGCTGCTGACACCTCATTCAAAAATGTCTCACCATCATCAAATGAAGAAGAAGGGGTGAGATTAGTATGAGTGAAGCAGCCACTCTATTCCTGGGAGAGCTGCCTGACTCAGAAGATAGAGAATGAGCACTCAAGCAATATATCAAGATGTGCATCAAAATGGATTGGGAAAGCACCCTTGCAAGAGAGAAGGGGAAACAAATTGTGGATTGACTCCAACCAAACGCCAAGGATGGAGAGAGCCTTGGCCTGTGACTTTGGGAGCCCACAACTGATAGACAGGATCTCCAGCCCACCAATGAGGTTGAGGCCCCTCAGCTGACTAAAGTCAAGATTCTGTTTGATAGGACAAAGCTCCCATGGTTTGGGAAACCTGAACCTAGCCCCGACCCAAGTGTCAAGGAAACCCTGGACTGAGACTGAAAGCACTTCTACCTCACAAACTACAAGGAAGTTAAACATGACCTTCTTGGACAGGCCGACTGCCCAGCTTTCCCCAATGGGCTCTGGCATGACATCATTGTCGGAAATTTCATCAACCTCAATAAAGTCTACATGGGTAGATATTCCTTGGAATCAGACACTGAGTTTACTCAAACATTTGGGGACATTGACCTTTGAATCTGAGGAAATGGGAGTTCTGGTAAACCCAGCAAATAGGTCAGTACATACTCAGAATGGATGGTTGTATTCCACTCACCAAAAACAGCTGTCCTATTCCTTTACCCAAACTGCTGGGAAGAGTTCACTGCCTATGAGAATTTCATCATTAGGCAATTCACTGCCACCAAACTAGAAGAACACTGCCATGTTGTCACCCTTGATAAAGCCATTCGTAAGGAAGCAGCCAGGGTCAATAACTGCACCCTCACCACTGTCTTGAGCTGCAACACCTTCAGCATGCAATCTCGCAACCCCATTGGGATTGGGATTGGAGCCAGCTCTCAGATCACCCTCAGGAAATGACACAGGGACAACGACCAACCCGTATCAATCTGTTGCTGGTACAACAGGGATGACTGTTCTGGCCCTTGCAGGTTCTGACATGTCTGCCTACATTGCAAGAACAAGCATCAAGTGAAGGACTGTGCCAGTGACAAGTGATCAAATTGAGCCTTGATGGAAGAAGCCCCACTACACCAGAGGCTTCCTCTGGTCAGCTGAAGAAGAACCAGGAACTCCATCAGCTTTGTCCACCCTCTATGCTGCTCCTCTCCCATCTCCCCCCAATTCTGAACTCAACAACAGAGTCACTCTAGAAACCATTAGGCTGAACCCCCGTTTATTTATAATTGTCACTCCCATTAGCATCACATGCTTTAAACAACTCTTGCAATCTCACCCTAATCAACTGTACATCTAATCCAGGTGCCAAGGCCTGAGAGAAGGCTTCTGGCCCCACACTACTATTCCTCTCAACTCCCCTGAAACTTTTGACTTCTCTGATCACCCACAATTAGAGGAAGCCCTGGCCTTCATTCATGAGCAACACAATAAAGAATTAGCAGCTCACCACTACTCCCCTTCATTTGGCCCTTTGCTACTCCCAGGGATGTTCAGCAGCCCCATTGGCATGGTTCCAAAATCTCACTCAACTGGGATGTGGCTCATCACGGACCAAAGCACAGGACCACACACTCTCAATTCCTTCATCCTGAAAGGTGCCACCTCAGTTGGTCATGACAATATGCATAATTTTAGGAAGCTCCTGAGGAAAGTCCACACCAAATATGGCTGACCCCCCATGTACCTTTTCAAGAGTGATTGCTCTGAGGCCCTCCAGTGCATTCCTATGCATGTACTATGGCAGATCCACCAGATTGTCACTGTTGACAGTCAGTGACACATAGACTGGTGCCTGGTCATCAGCAATTGTAGGGCCCCAAACATTTGGTGCTCCTTCATGACACTAGTTGTATGGATTGCAATCACCATTAAAGGCATTGACAACCTCCTCCCCTACATGGACAACACCTTCAGCTACGAAACAAACCCTACCTTGGAATACTATGCCCCCTACAGCAAGCATTACCCAAAAAGGTAAGTAGCCCTCCTCCACTTATGGGATGAATTGGGTCTACCCCACAATGTGAAGAGGCAGGAATTTGGGTCATCACTTGTGATCTTCAGCTTTGATGTTGACCCTGTATGCATGTCTATGACTGTCATGCATACAGTTCAGGAGGAACTGGTGGCCACTCTTCACCATTTTCTTGACTCCTCCTCAGGTTGTCACCATCCTCTGTACCAATGATAATGACTTCTTGGATGGGCCAATTGGTCACTGAACATGTTCTCCTTATTGTGTCCTGCATTGCAATCATCTTACTCCAAGATTGCTGGCAAAACCATGTGAAATGCTGGAATCTTTCTCAACAGGGCCATCATTCAAGACCTCAATTGGTTTGCTGACCATGTCCAGTCCACCCATGGTCTTTATTTTTTTGTTGATGAGGAATGGGACTTCACAGATGCTGACTCCATCATCCTGTGTGATGCCTTCATGGTTGATCTCGGTTTTTACATACCCACAAAAGCCCTTAGTTTCGCATCCAACATCTCCCCCAACCCCCTCATCCTGAACATCCTATTTTATGAAGCACTTACTATTGCCTCTGCCATGGCATGGGCTGCTAACCTACCAGTGCCTCCATGCCACCTACTAGTGTACACCAATTCCTTGGATACTGTGGAGCTGTTTCACAGTCTTCGAGTGAAGGACAGATACAACAAACTCCTGCTCTTTGTGATAGAGCATTGTAAGAAGCATCAAATTTCCCTTCATGTCTGTCAATAAAGGAATAAGAAAAGATACATGAGCAAATGAAATCAAAGATGAATAACAGAAACAGAGTCTGAAGGAAAATCATATCAAATCAAATCAAACAGAATCAGGATCAGGTCATGACAGTAGCTCCCCCTTACAGCTGAACCCATGAGATTATTTTGAAACTCTTCACATTAGCTGAGAGTTGCCTGGGAAAGTAAATTTTACTGCATATAAAAGCGGAGTCTGTCAGAAAATTGGGACTAAGCATTTTGCCCCCAAACCACCACCCTCTTGTCCTTTCCCATCCTTAACATGTACAACATCCCCTCCTTGTTTAAGCCCATGATGACTTCCACTGTGCTATACAAAAATCGAAGAATGTGCCCCAGATTCCGGCTGTAAGGTCAACAGACTCCTGCAGAACCTTGGCTGAGTTTCAGGTGGTGCCCGAGTTCAAGGGTCACAAGGACCCTACGAAAGGAGACACTTGGGCTGAGGGAGATAGCATGGAGTGCAAGTCAATAGTAGCTGGCTATTTTTGTGCTTATGATAAGGTGTATGTGGAGCTGAACAACTTGCTTGTTTCATTGAAGAAAGAGGATGTGGTGGCTGAGAAGAAGCAGAAGGCAGAGGAGGAACAGAAGAAGAAGGAAAAGGAGGCACTAGTAGCATCAGGCTCTGGAAAGGGTAAAGGAAAGGCAGTGGAGGAAACAGTGGTAAGTAATAAGGATTATGAATATAAATAGTTTAACTGATATGTCCTTAGGTCATTGATTTGGACTCTGAGGTTGAAGGGAAGTTCATAGAGACATGTCTGAACTGCAAGAAGAACAAGATCACTTGTATCTTCACGCACCCCACAAACAGCAAGAAGTCTGCTTGATAGGTGCGTTCACTGCAAGGTGAGCTGCACCTATCGGAGTCTGTACAAATGGGCTATGGAAGTAGGCTTGAAGAAGATTAGGGAGCAGCTGGAGGGTCTCGAGGTGGAGGGTATATATCATCAGTACAACCTTCAGATGCTGGAGAGTCTCCGTTGGGCCCATAGTGCCATTATGGAGGTGGATCGCCTGGACCTCAGACTCCATGAAATAGAGTTGAGACTGGAGGAAGTCGCCTTTTACTGAACAGCTGGGATCCCTATTATCAAGATCAAGTAGTTTCAGCGCCGTTGATTGTGTCCAGTATATTCATGCGGCCATTCAAAAGAAAGCAACAAAGTATAGAAACAATGGATATCTGCATGATTGATCTCGCCATCCGTGACAATAGTCAATAGATTGAGCAGTTTGAATTATATATCCTTGTCTTGTAAAATCAAACTCGGTACATATTTGCATCGGCGTAGAACTTGAAGGATGCGAACTCATAGGGGTTAGGGAGTTTAATATGGAAGCATATGTTTCAGCACCAATATATTGTATTCAGGCTATATTTTCCCATATACTGAGGCCAGGTCTACCTATTGTCTCAATGATGCTTGATCCGCGGATGTGCTTCAGCCAATCAGAAATATTCCCTCAGCCTTCTGGAGATTCTATGTATCAATTGACATGTTCAAAATGTTCAAATATATCGAATATACTTTTTTTTTTTTTTTGGTGGAGCTATGGGGACTGGGACAAGTAACCGGGTTGCCCTCCCAGTCCTAGCTAGAAGGCAAGGAATCTCAACCTTGCGAGAGAAAAAATGAAGCATAATCATAATCATAAATTAGAACCATACCACGAGGAAATGCTCTTTACGCACGACAATGGTGAGCTGTCAGTGTGGGGCTCATGCTGGCCTCAGGCCAGACACCCTACCCACTAAAACCCTGCTTAGAGAATGTGAGAAGTCCCATATGTCATGAGGGGACAATAGAAATTTCCATGTATTGTATACAGTGGACCGCTTTGTTGCTTTTCTTCCATATTTGCTGGTATTGGAGGACATTCTATCGAATTGGAGTCTTTTGTTCATTTTAGTGAGCCATTTATTCCTTAATTCTTCCGGTTGTGGCAGTTTTGCCGGCTCGCCCTGGGTCCCAATTCTCCATTCATTACGTGTTTCCAGATGAGGTGTGCACTTTCAGACATTATGATTGTGTACAGACAACTAAGGCCATTATCCACTCTGCCATTTTCTTTTGTGAACATGTGGATTCCGCAGCCGACTATTAGACCTAAGGATGGTTTGATCCATGTGTTGCCAGCGTGTGACCAGAGCTGTTCAGCCAAATTCCAGATTACATCTTGCCCAGATGTATCACATTCTGTAAGTATGTGCTCCATAGACTCAATGGTGTCACATGGAACACATTCTGCACAATCCCCCATTTCAGGAATGTGAATCCAGTATGAGCCTACACGGTTGGTGTCATGGGCACATTTCCATAGGAAGGTGCGTGCTCTCTTGGTTATACCTTTGTTGGTGAAGGATGTCCAGATCTCTTTATTTGAAGGGGAGATACCTGTGAGGTCTGACACTGAGCATCGGATTCTCTCTAGCATGATAGAGGTTGCACATCTCTCACGTAAGGTAATTGTTTCAAGTATGCCTTTGCAGAGGGTTTTCTGGTCTAAGGAGTTTAGCTTTGCTCCCATCAGGGCATATTCTGGAGGGACTGATAGATCTATCTCATCTGGGAGTTCCTTTAGTGCACCTTGATTTGTGAGCTCATCTGCTCCATCATTTCCAGGATCATTACTGTGTCCTTTCACTTTGGTAAGGATAGTAGTGGCTACTCGGCCATGTACTGCAGCAATGGAGGCTTGCAGGGGAAGTTTGTTTGCAACTCCAATCCATCCTCTATCTTCATTTTTATGTAGGTTTTTTGTGAGAGCATGGATGGTGTATTTGTGAGTCAGTTAAGATTTCCAAATCTTTTGTTTTTGGGGTGATCTGTAGGGCTGTTGAAATTGCAACAATCTTCCCAGCATTATTTGTGCTGAGGTGTGGGGGCAATTTGAGTGCCTTGTTGCAGGGATCATTTGGCCCATACCAGAGTCCACTTCCTGCCTTGGCATCATTACTGCCATTATTTGAGCATGATCCATCAGTGTATATTTTGATTGGACCAAGTTGATTATCATTATTTTCGGAGGGTGTGTTTACTGGGTGGGAGCGGTGTGGTTGGGCTCCAGGAGTGGTTTGAAGTGTGTCCCGTGAGGGGAGAAAGACTCTGAATCCCTCTTGTAGGTTATCTACCAATTTTGGGTGCATGTCTAGGATTTTTGAGTTTGATCCTACTTCTGGGTTGTCAAGGGATTGAACATGTGGGGGTGCAGTGGCTGGGCGCCATTCATCCTGGATACCATCAAGGAAACGCTTCGCAGATGTGTGGCAGGTGTGGGGAGTGTTGCATCCATTATTGCGAAGGTTGACACAATACTCACAGTTGCAGGAGTTTGACTTGATATGGTCATTTGGAATATCAGAGTCCAGGAAGTCTATTACACTTCCTACAGTTGTAACTCCATGGTTTGCTCTTAGGCACTTTGCAGGCTTGCCATTCCATTGAACATATTTTTTCTTTTTGTAGCCAGGATGGTACCATAGAGGGGATTTGGCGTTTTGCATCTGTCAGGGTGTTAGGGGAAAGGCCGACCCCATAGTGCAAGGCAATTTTTATCATGGAGTGAACACCTTCTGGCAGGGATGAGGATGATCTCATAAGCTTAGGCAGCCATGATTGCATGAACATGTTCACCATGCACTCCTTGTCCTGTATTTTATATTTTCTTCGAATATTACAATTTATAAGTTCATCTATAATTAAGGACCACCTGGGTCGGTTCTCACCAAAGTTGAGATAGGCTTTGATTTTCCCAAGTTCAATTGCATGGTTCCTTACTTTGAGGTTTAGGATTTTCTTTCCACCAGATGTTGTGTCAGCATACATTGTCTCCAGGTTGATGGGTGGAGATTTACTTTCTCCCCAAAGAAAACTACGGATCATTTTTATTAGGGTGTTTTCTACATCTTTGGGCATTCCTTGTACTCGTGTTAGATATTGGGTTCTTCCACCGAATTCAATTTGGATAATTATTCTCTTACCATCTGGTGAAGGGTGGAGTTTGTTCCAGCATGCTAAAGATGAGTCAATTGTCTCAATTATAGGAGTCCAGACTGAGACTTGGTTCACTTTGTTTCCTACAAAGGACCCTAGTACACGTACAGGCTCTCCATCTTTTGCTAGGTGTATGTCATCTTTGATTGGATCTTGCATAGGGTGTAGTTTACGTGTTGTGAGAACTTGGTCTTGATAGGCTTTAGAGCCTATTGGGAGGATTGTGGTTTTCTCAAGGTTAAATTTTGCACCAGATGTTTTACACCATGTTAGGAGGATATTCTTGAGGTCAGAGTAACTGTCATATTCAGACAGGAAGACAGTTGTGTCATCAGCAAAGAGGAGAACAATAAGCTTCTCTATGACATTCTCTATTTGGAAGCCTTTGAGAGCTGAAGATCTTATCATGGTTGCCAAGGGCTCAATGGCAATGTTGAAAAGTAAGCATGAGAGGGCATCCCCTTGTCTCATTCCACGTACCACATTATATGCTGTGCTTATGACACCATTTTGAATAACTTTTGTCTTTGCTTTTGAGTATAGGGCTTTGATGGTGTTTATAAATTGGTCTGGCAGGTTACATTTTTTAAGGACTTTCCATATGTAGTCATGGCAGATTTTATCATAGGCTTTCTCTTGATCTAAACATACAAGAGCACCATTCTGTATCAACACTTCACACCGGTCTATCATATGGTTGATTGTATCAGTTTGGTCTGCTATTTGTCTTCCCTTTATAAAGCCAGCTTGGTCACGGTGGATAAGGTTTGGAGCAGCAATCATTAATTTTGTTGTGAGTATTCTTGTCATGAGACAGTAGTCTGCATTTAAGACTGTTATAGGTCTGTAGTTACTTATTTGTGAACAATCTTTCTTTTTGTACAGGGGGCACATCCACCCATTGGCAAATTCACTACTATCTATTACCCCATGTGATTCAATGTCATTGTATACAATTGTTAATAATTTGACAATATCAAAACCTGGTTTCTCTTCTTTGACATCTTGTTGGAATTTTAGCTCTAGAGTTTTTAGTAGTTCATAAGGTATGCCATCAAGGCCAGAGGCTACTCCGTTCAGCAGCTTGCGGATTGCTTTCCTCACCTCTTCTTCCTTTATATTATTGGAGAGGAGAGCTGAATGGTCTGGGTCAATTTCTTTTGAGGGGAAGTGGAGGACATTTTCAATTTCAATTTCCCTTTCTATGAGAGATTGATCAAACATTATGTTCTGCTTTTGGAGGTTGTTGTGATAGTCTCGTGCTAGTTCAGCCATTTTGTCTGATCTTTTCTCATATTTCTGTGGGTTTGTATTTGGTATTTGAAGCATCATGATTGTGTCTCGTGGCTTTGTCTCTTTCCCTTTACTAAGCCAGGCAGGGTCAAGGGTTTCATCTTTCAGTGTGAATTTAACTGCAGTGTTTTCTCTAGCATTAGTGTGTCGTTTGCGTTCTAGGTATCTTATATTTTCTTTGAGGTCTGATGCAAGGGTTGCTTTTTCAATAGGATCTGGGGTGTTGTTTAGCACTTACTCTAATTGAGAGATTTTATGTTGTATTTCTTTCTGGATTGTGGGGATACATTTTTTTGCATAGTTCCGGATGGCTACAGTTAGCTCAGTTTTGAAGTTGCTATAGACTTTTTGAATAGATTCATGATTTTGAGGGGACAGGGACTCAATATCCTCTAGGCACTTTATTCCTCTTTTGCGTATCTCCCTCATAATTTTTTCCTCTTTTAGGGTGAAGAGGGGGATTGTCCAACGGCCATTGCCAACATAAGGCATGTCTATGTTAAACACCCTGACATTAACCATGTCATGGTCAGTGAGGATAGGAGGGGGGGACATGGACCAGTTGCAGGTATGTTTGAAGATAGCTTCAGTGGAATATATACGATCAATCCTAGAGTGGATGTCTCGTTGGCTTTGATGCCAGGTGTGGGCAACAGAGTCTGGATTTTCTCGTCGCCAGCCATCTAGTAGTCCAAAAAGTGATTTGAATTTTGCTAGAGATTCTCGAGGGCCCTGAGGGTCATTATGGACTGGTAGTCAATCAATGCTGTCTTCAACCATGTTAAAGTCACCAAGGAGGAAGTGGACTGTTGGGAGTCCATCATCCCTCCATTTCTCATAGAGATCAGACCAGAAGGATTCATTTTCATTGTGTGGGTTCGGGGCATAAACATTTAGAACATTTAGGGTCTGATCACTTTGCCATGGGAGGAGTAACAGAAGGGCACGTCCTGGGACAATTTCAACTGCTCTAGTGTCTTTCCAGGCAGTTAGTTGTTTATTTAGGAGGAAGGCTACTCCTTTTGAGTTGGGGTTACTCTCATCAATGCTATTTAGAATGTGCATCCTGCCATTGAAGGTATCCTCTAGACCATGTAGTGCTGTGTCTGAGATATGTGATTCTTGGATTGCTAAGACACCTGTTTGTGTCTGTCGCATGAGCTGCCAAAGATGGCCCCATTTTTCACATGTGGTGCTAGACCCACCTCCCCGCATACAGTATTTAGGGATGAGATTTGAAGACTACCTCGTGTAGTTTTCTTTATCTTCCGAGCATTGGACACTGGGAGGACCTGTCGTTGAGTTTGGTGTAGTTGGGTTGCTATGTTTGTTCCTTGTCGTTGGGCAAGAAATTCATGGAAGTCATCTGAGGTTTGTGGAAATTCAGGAGATGATGGGTGAGGCATTTCTCTCCTGTTGAGAGGGTGTGTATTAGCTTGGGTATTGTGCCGTGATGGGGTATTGTCAAGAATGTCACTTGTTAATGAGTGAATACCATCACTACTGTAAGTATCAGTGGTGCTACTGTGGCGGCTTTTATTACTTATGGAGGCTGAGTCATTATCACTGCTATCAGCATCTGAGTCACTATCAAGTGGCAGATTGTTTGAGATTGTTCTCATGGCTGTTGCATGGGGTCTACTTGTGGTGGGATTGTAGTTGCATGTTGGGGTACTAACACTTTAGAAAATTGGGCATGTGTTTTCAATTATTGCACTGGTATTGGTGCTGGAGCTGCTTTCTGAAATGGTGTCATCATGGAGCGGCTGCCCTCCTTGGAGAGAAGACCGGCCACTTTGACTCCTATTTGTGATGGTCCTGCTTAGGTTCTCTCTATAAACTTCATTGGAGTGGTTGCCGGCAGCACGGCCTCCTCGGCGAACAGAGAGACAGGTTGTATAACCTGAAGCAGCGTTAGCCGTCTGCGTAATGTTTTTCCGTTGAGGTTTAGTAGTCGCAGGGGTTATAGAACTGTTTTTACTATTATACAGGTCTAAGTGTCATTCAGGACACCACGGCTGGACTTTGCTTGGTTTGCACTATTAGCTGGGGTGGACAATCAATGATGCAATGCCAAGCTTTTGCTTGTTTGCAACGGTGAGCCCAGAGCATCGTTCTTTGAATGCCTACAGATTTGCATCAAGGCTTTCCTGTCCTATCTTATGATAGTCAGTATATTTGGGCAGTGATGCAGGTCATAGGAGTTTATGGTGCTTTGGGATAACTCCCAGCATACTGTGAGTTGTACAAGGGCCATAACTAATGTATCGTGTCGAAAAATTTTAATTTTTTTCATACCTAAGCATTTATGTAAGGGATAGCATGAGTCTCAGCGGGATCGTGGAAGGAAGGCCATGTTCCGAGAGCTTTGGTTTGTGCGATGTTTTATTTATTTATTTATTTATTCTGCTGTGTTTCCATTTCCATCACTTTAGATTGCTTACTGAGAGCTTTTATCAGCGCGCTGAGAGCTGTATAAGCTGTGCCAGCTGGTTAAATAGAGTAGGTCTTACATATGAATTTCACGTTTGCAAGTGAAATAATTGTGGGTTTATTGGCATGTATCGTGACGAATTATATACTTAGGTGGTTATACGCAGTAGAACGGGGCTCCATTTGATTGTGAAAGCGAGGTCCGCAGTTTGAGAACTTTGGTTCTTGTGGTGTACTTTGATCTGTTATGTAACCATTTGCATCGTTTCCTGAAGGGACATCGAAGCTAAAATGTATAGACAGACTATTTCGTACTATGTTAAACTACTTAAGACTCAATGAAATGCTGGCGAAAAATATTTTGGCTCAGTGGCTTTTCTAGCCGAGTTATGTCAATCCACTTGATAATGTCCGTGTAACTGGGGGATGGTCCACAGTGGACCTGCGGATCGTGGACTGTGGACCAATGGGCACAGGGGGGTGTACACGTGACTGCATCAGGAAAGTTGGCATACGCTATAAGGCAATTATAGCTTCTATAGTGTCCATAGTGTTCGTACTTTATGTACACTATATGATACTATATCGAATATACTTACCTTTTATTACGCGTAAATGTATACTCATAGAATGTGCTCCCCTTTCGTCTGAGTAGGCACCCTTTCGTCTACTATCTTAGTATCTAGCGTTACTGCCTCTTCTCTTCCTTCTGTTATGACTGAGTTCCTGCTGGATTGTGCATTCCACATTTGGAGGCTTGCTGGTGCTAGTCTGCGTTCCCCATTGCCTCTCATGCCATTACCTCTACGCTCATTCGAATCATTTAAAAGACACAGCTATCATTGATTACTCAATAACCATGCGTAGAACATGCTGAAAAAAGGCACACTCGAAAGTAATTAGTTACCAAGGTGTAGTAAACATGTTTCGAAGCATAGGGCGGGTGTACAAAGCTGATAGAGCTACTTGGGTGTGCCATGGTGTGGGTGACTCGGGATCTATATAATAAGTACTATTAAAGTACCCTCAAATTTCTGAAAAACACATTCACTAACTGCATCGCGAACGTAGACTCTTAATCAGTAAATTTTACCTATGTGACAAACCTACGCGGCTGCACCTACGTTGGAACCAGAGTCGTTACCGGTGGTGGTTACAAGTCTAAATATCGGGACTCAAGAATCGACGCATCAGTTCCCACAAAGAGCATACACCCTAGAGATGCACATCGATGGTCATTGTATAAGGTATATAAAAACATTTCAAGTTATATGAAGGAATAAAAAGTGGAAAGAACACGTTGAACGAGTGGGGGTATCTTATGGTGAACTCCTGCTATAGAAGCCGTTTGATCATTATGGAATTAGCCTACGTCAGTGTGGGAAAGCCTCAGATCAGACTTCAAAGGAGTGCGAGAGTCGATACAAGGGCGATACTTAGTCATAAGGTACTGGCAAATGCTACCGCTGCGCCCACATGAACCCACAACTCTGCTGTAACTCCGCTCCTTGTCCTCTCCAGCTCGACTTGTCCTCTTCCTGGGTGTCTATACATGCTCTGGTAGTTACTCATACTTCTCATTGACCACCAAAGACGATCATCTTCAATCCACGTATCTTCCTCAGACCTCATTAGATCCAGGGAAATTCAGCGCGAACTACTCATCGATACAAGATGAACCGACGTTATTTGTGAAAAGAGAGCGCTCGTGAGTAAGTTAACTTATCAATCATCGCCCATCTTCCCATCCATCTTTTCGTCGCCCGTTTAGTTCTCGTCTTCTCGTCCGTCTTCCGTCGTGCCTGTTCCCGTCCCAATCACCCTTCCACCCCCCACAGTGCCGCGCGTACGCCTGCCTGCCTTTTCGCGCGTCATGCGCTTTATTTGCCACCGCCATCGACGTCCTGCCACCCATTTCCGGCCGTGATCCTTACAGCGCATCGATACGATGGGCCATCCCATCCTGCTTGGGTGCTAATTCTGAATAAAGCCAACTTGATCTCGGCTAATATCACCCTGCCTATGATGCACCTCCAAGTCAACTGCTAAATCCGCCCACCTATTCCTATCGCCGTCATGTTGATGCCGCACATCTACGGCTGTCTAAGCAATCCAGATTCGACGCCGCTCCGAGAGCTTGTAGACATAGCGAACTCTTAGGTTGGGCTAGAGGTTGAGCGGGACGCTCAGCCTGGTACGCGGAGTGATAGTGGGCCGCCCGGGTGGGCGGGAAAACTTCGCTCGACGATTTGTTTGCTATGTATTCTTGCTTACGGAACTGCGTTGGAATTATTAGGCTAAATTAGCCTGAGACTCAGCGGTGTAGACGTGTGAACTCAAGTGACATGGTGGTTCACTGAGGATCTGAAATTCTGTGTACTAAAATAAACTGCTTTACATCTCATCAGCTGTTTTAAACCGATAATTTGGCATTTATGCTATGTGTATGATAAAGGCTCAGTATAGATATAAATTATAAGTCACCAGCACTATAATGGTGTAACAACCTTTTGTGCAATTGACAGGTAAAGAAATTCAATAACGAATATTCTTCATTCTGTTCTTAATACTTATAGTTAATTTCTCTCAAAACCTGGTGTAGAAATATAGCAACTAATAGAAACAACTACAAGTGAATGAGTAAATATAATGTTACAATAAGAACCAAATAAGCTTACCTCAGTGTTTGTGCAGATGTGTACAAACAACTGAGGAAGCGTACTGCTAACTACTTGCTTAAATATCTTCAAGAGATGTACAAATAAGGAAAGACAATAAAACGAGACCATTCCGATGAAAAGAACACATGATTCCAGTTCAACAGGAGATAACGGAAAGAGACCATAAGAGTGAAAGCATACATTATTAAAGTGGAAAGGAATAGGAACGAAAATAATTCAGTATGTAATAGGGAATATAAATGAGAGGTACCAACGGCCATATTGCATGAGCATAGTTCTTAGTTAATTTAACGGAGCTTGAGCACTTGACCCGTCTTTGTCATCTTAATATATTCCAACACCTGGTTGTTATGAGGTAATGGAAGGGTTTAATCTGCAATTTGCTTATGGGCAGGGTGGGTGGGTGTAAAGTTGAGAGCAGACTGTCCAGCGAGCAATGCTGTCTGAGATGTCTGTGTCATGGTGCCGCAGAGTGACTGCTGATGTCAGCTCTCTCACGCTGTGCGCTCATCTGGACGCTGGTGCCGGTCTCCTCTAGCAAGCCGTATACTACCGGCACCTTGCTATTTGGTCGCTGCGCTCACGGCTCAGATCCGGTTGGTCGAACCTAGTGATTCTGGAATTATTACAATACCAATGGCTAATCCAGGGTTGGCTTTGGGAGCTGAAGTAGAGCCTGCTTTGAGATCCTAAGTGTATTTTACATAGAATTCGATTACAGGCACGGAGCATTTGGAATAGTAATTCTCGTTTGTTAAGGCACTACTCCTTATGGTATCCAAGCATGATTTCCTCCAAAAATGTTGGCTAATTGATGGTCATAGAATCGTTATATCGGGCTCTTCTCCATCGGAATAGACGCCATAGATGAGAGCGGATCTTGTATCTGCATAAGACCTGAGTTCTGAGTTCTAAATTATTTCAGTCATGTTTAAACACGGCCTAACTAATGAGGTACTAATACAGTAAACTTATCCCATAGGGATTAATGTCCTTACTTATTCAAATGCTTAGTTGTACGTTGGCTTCCAATACTATCGTGACTCCATTAAACGTTCCTTAGTTGCACGAATTGGGTACTCTATCATATTGTGCTGTAGGTCCTTTCCCATCATGCTGCGTTAAGGGTGTTCTCACCGACTATACTGAAAATGTAATTCAATCAGCTCAATAGTAACAATTGTCATTGGTCAAGGTAAGTCAGTATCCAAGCACATTGCGGCAAAATGACTGAGTTATAATGACAAGTGATTCTCCTTTGTCGGGTAAGCAGAAATGCTTTCCACATTTATACTCTCCACGTACCTACAAGTTTCTCGTGTTTTGCCGGAGTAGATCCGCGCAATTTATGGTCAAAATTGGAGTATTACTGGGAGGTTATTTTCCTCAATTGCATTCGGCGTCATAGCGAGTAGTACGATCGACGCGACTTGCAAAATTCAAGGCGAAATAATTTAGCCCTAGCTGAATGCTATAAACACTGCTTAATAAGGTTACCTTAGCTATCGCCGTATCGCCACTATTCCAAGGCTGCTATAACTCCCATATGGCTAGTTTTGGAAGAATTACATGGGTGCTCCCTTTGTTCACTGAAACACCGTTATTTGTTGCAATGCTTTACAAGGCATGGACTATTCGGAAGGAAAAGGGCCCAGGCAATGGTTTGAGAGAGAGGACTCACTCTCCGCTATTTAGACAGATAATCATGGACAGGTTGAAACTTCCCTTCGCTGTACAGTTAATTGCTAATTAGGTTGTTCAAATGGCCTTTATTTTTTCAGGTAGGCTCTTAGGCTTAACGATGTATCGCAATTTGTTTATTTAATTGATCCACAATACATCAGGAAACATGGTAAAAATGGGCGCCTAATGGCTCGGTAACGAAATTTGGTTATTCCTATGGAATGACACAGGGATATCTTAACTTTTTTTTGGGAACCTGGTTTATATGATCTATAATTCTCTCATGACAAATAACTGGGGCGGCCTATACAGTCTGCGTCGAGATATTGCCTGTGCAAATTCTGCTATGGAAATGTAAATAAACTATAGTCAGCTATAGATGCTGTCGGTCTTTCTCGCACAGTGAGCTTATTAATACCATTATATAATCATATTGACAGTGTAACCACTCTGCTAGTTGTAAGTAGAGTTCAAGCGGCTCTTATGCAAGTAAAAACTCAGCTTGTTCCACAGTTGTAAAGGTTGGATCGCATGCATTGTCCTTGGCAGTCTACTGTCACTCATGGCCTGCAATGGTGAGTTATGGGCTGATTCATAGAGCACAACTAACCTCGTTTCGCCAGTTTTTGCAATGCAAAGAATCGATGCTTTATGGGGACGCAATCGTAAAATTCGATGGATAATGATTTCTTCATTCTTTAGCATATACGGTACAACCGTAATTGTAGCGGTTTATAGTAAATCTGATAAGTCATTTTCCTGGATATGATTACTGAAAAGGAACTGTTAACAGTATATTTCAAAAAACTTCGTGGTACGAATAAATTCTATGCTGAGTACTACATGCTTATATCCAATCCTCTATCAGACACGATAGACTATAACACTCAGCTAGGGACCTGTCTACTCACTGCGAGAGTAAAATTGACTGCGTATGGATACGGATTTCCAGTAAGATTCTTCATCATTTTCATGGAGTTTGACACCAAAGCATGTGGACAGCTACTCTTTGATGTTTTATTATTCGGACTTATATGTTGGAATGTCCTCGATCGTCCTCGACATCTACACACGACAGTCATCAAGCAAATATATCTCGATGGTGCTCTCTACTTTGTGGTCGGTACAGTAGCTATATCTCACAGGAATGCACTATAACACTAAATCTTTTCAGGTTACTTTGTGTAAGAGTCAATCCGTCTATCTTATTTGAGCATTAAAGCTCATATGGTTAATAGCTTTACGTTTATTTAATGTTGTGGTGCTTGAAGTACTCAATGTAAGCTCCCCCTTTTCTCCACATTTCTTTGGGGGTCTGGGGCTCATCCCATCCCTCCACTGACGGTAACGTGGCTTACAGGTCGCATATACCCAGCTCTGCCTGTTGTAAGTTTGAAGAAAACCATGTCAACCGGAATTAGCCTGATCTTGCCTTTTGTACAGTTTTTTCGCGACCTTAATCCCAGTCATGATGAACCGGATGATCATTGGAGAAACCAAAACACTTACCTCTTCGGTCGATGGAAACCCCTACAAACTCATAGTTCGGAAGGAATCTGTCATTAATCCACCGTTCTCACTCGAGCCATTAGGAAGACAAATAGGCAACTATACGTCCAATATACCTGGATTCAGTAAGCACATTGAAGTGGAAAGCCGGTGTGTTTAGGGAAAGTCAAGGCTCCTCTCTCGTAATCACTTTAAGCTCTATATATGTAGCGTTGCCAAAATCCGTTCTGGTTCCATCGGTCCCCCGGGACTGGACCGAACTAAAATTTCCCCTGGATTTCCCGAGTCAAGATGGAGTGGATGAGCTGAAATACAAAATTTTAGGATCCCAAAAAACCAATTTCAAGCGAGAGTGTTTGCTTGTTCAGTTGTACTCGTCGTGGAAAAATCTATCGGTCTGGGACCACGGCAACACTATATATGTTCTCAGTCTCTAAGGACCTTCTGTTCCAATGGAAATATTTACAGAAGAGATATTTAGTATAAAATAGTGCTGTTTCTCCCATATTTATATGTATATGTAAACCAGATATGCCAAATGAGCTCGAGTGTGCTACTAGTAGGGTTTCTTACAAGGACGAAAGGTCACTTACGTGTACTTATTGTAATTTTGGGATCAGTCTAGCCTGTACTAGCCCTATAAATTGGTATCAATGTATGTATAGGGAGGAGGAATAACTGACATGGGTCCCAGCACGGAATGCCCGGTTGCTGTTGGTTGCAGAGGTTGCAGTGCTTAGCTGAGTCAGCGAGCGCTTCTGGGTGCCAAAGCTGTCCACAACGCGCCTACAAGGCCAAATTTTCTTCGCACCCCCATGTTCACGATATCGCGCGTAGCACAACACTTACAACGATCGATAACTGTCACAAGAATGTCTCACAATGGTCCTAGATTCGTAGCGAGGAAAAGAAGAGGAGCAACACGCGGTGTCGCGACCGCAGCTGCAACCCGCCCGAAGTCAACTCCGTACTCCAACCCAGCGCCGTCTACTTCGAACGCTGAAGCACCTTCTACTTCGACCGTCGAAGCACCTTCTACGTCTTCTCAGATGAAGAATCTGTCCACCGTGCGCTTCGCTGATTACGCCGCAAAAGGCCTGATAAGTCAAGATATCTTGAAAGGCATACCGTTCGAATTTTGCACACCGGTTCAGGCAGAGACGTTAGATGCGATTTTAACAGGGTCTGATGTGTACGTTATCATTATTACTACGCCCTCAAATACATCCTTATTCTCTCCTCAGTCTTGCGCAGGCGAAGACTGGTACCGGCAAAACTCTTGCATTCCTCGTCCCAATTATCGAACGTCTTTCACGTGATCATTCGCCGAATGGCGACGTTTCCGCTCTTATTCTGTCACCCACCCGTGAACTCGCTCAGCAAATTGCGTCTGAAGCCGGCATGTTATTACGCGGAGCGGGATTACAGAGCCGACTCGGTCTGCAAGTCTTTGTGGGAGGGACGAACATTAATCGCGACATCAATGCTATCAAAGGGAGATGCGACATTGTAGTGGCCGTGCGTATAATTGCCAATGTCTGCCTTTTCTATGACTGATCTCATCTCCTGTGACAGACACCAGGTCGCTTAATAGATCTTATCGAGCAACATAACCTCCGCTCCCGTCTCCGCTCCCCACAGTGCTTCGTCCTCGACGAAGCAGACAGATTACTCGATTCCGGGTTTAAAGCCGAATTAGAGAAAATCATCGCCGCTCTTCCCCCTCGCGCCACGGCTCCTCGGTATGTCTTTCCTTGTCCCAAGTTTCTCGAAATTAACTAACTCGTCAACAAAAGCCAGACGTTATTCTTCTCCGCAACATTCCCAGCGTCTGTCCAAAAAATCGCTCGGTTATCCCTCCTACCCACACATAAACACGTTTCCACCTTGACGGCTGAAGATGTTGCAACGCACGAGCACGTCGATCAATACTTCGGCGTCGTCCCCATGCGCGACCTATATCCCACGGTTGCAGGCACGCTTGCCAAATGGGTTTCGGAGGATCCCAAGATGAAGGTTATCATTTTCACAAATACCGCCAGAACGGCTGGTATGTTAGCCGAAGTGGTAAGCGCTTCCTCGTCTTAATCTTGCCATGAATTGCCAATCTGATATATATTTTCACCAGCTCGAGAACATCCCTTTGAACATCCCTATCTATGCGACTCACTCTCGTCTTTCACAGCCCAAGCGCGAAAAATCCATGGCCGAGTTTAGGAAAACCGTATCAGCCGTCCTCGTGAGCAGTGATGTGACTGCTCGTGGCATCGATATCCCGGATATTACCCATGTTCTGCAAGTTGGCTTGCCTAGTAACGTTGAACAATGTGAGTCATCCGTCTGATTCAGCTTTATACGATGGTTTTGACTTGGAATAGATGTTCATCGTCTTGGAAGGACTGCTCGTGCTGGCAAGGGTGGATCAGGAACATTGTTATTGGCGGATTTCGAACATTTCTGGATGACATCAAAGGGCGTATCTGAACTGGGGATGAAGCCGCTTCCTATGACTCCAGAAGGTATGTCTTTTCGGAATAATTTCATCGATGAAAGGCGTCTTATGCCTTATTCCCTCCCAGTCTTGCAGGTTTCGTTATGGCGTGATCACATGGATAAGGCTTTCACTTTCATGTCCGATAAAACGAAATGCCAATCATATTCTGTAAGGAGTCTTTTATTCTTACGCAATGATTTATGCTAAACGTTTTTTGATTACAGGCCTGGCTCGGATATTACAAAGGCTCCCTAAGGAACTTAAGAATGACGCCAGAACAGATCGTCCAAACGGCGAATACGTACGCGCGTGAGGTGTTGAGGTTCCAGCGGGTGAATGGCGCTGGGAAGTGGGTCGCCCCTGGGTTGTTGAAGAGGACTATTGGGAAGATGGGCTTGAGGGGTGTGCCGGGTTTGAATGCTGTTGATGTTTTGGATTATGATGAGTGAGAGTTGCTTAAAGTTTTAGAGTTTAGAGTTTTAGACAGGTGACGCTGTATTTTACTATTACTCTGTATTTTATTATTGCTATTTAGGATATTTTGTAATTTCTGAAGAGATTCGTAGAGTGACAGTAAGAATTGGACGACTGGGGGAGAGGGCGCTCTGACGTATACTTTATGGAGAGGGGAGTGGTGAAAGCTGCAGACGCGTCATGGTGTACTCAGCGTGTGAGTGTTGGGGCATTTGGTTTCTATATGTAGATGATATTTCCTTTATTAATCATTTACTCTTATCTCTGCTACTAATTTACTTTTACATAAATACGTAGTAGAGCGCAGTAGTCGACGAAAGGGCGAAACGCGTGACACTAATGTCATCCGTGACTGATGTGGAGGCCTATGGAAGCTCGGCTAACGTAGTCGTCAACCACCACGCAGGCAACGAACAACGCTTAAATTCGCTGTATTCTGGGCTTGTTTTCTTCTTTACCCGTATTCCAACACGCTTAAAACCACTTCAATACCGATACTGCCACCTGTACGCCTCAAGATGTTCGTACTTTGAATAACCTGCTGGACTCTAGCCGCTAGAGTCCAGCAGGTTATTCAAAGGCGGTCGATCCCACCTAGATCCTACGACTCGACGTTTGGCATCTTGTCTTTTCTCAAACCACCATGACTGACCCTGCCGGAAATTCCACAGCAGAGGATGCTGGGAATTGCGAAAGAAAGACGGTTGCGAATCCCAATGAAGATGTCGCTGGCAATCCCAATCAAGAGGGTAATCCCAGTGAACTTGGAACGTGCGTACTTACTTTATGTTCACGGACTATAGTCAATTTGGAACAATACGTAGATTGATAGGACTTGTCAAGGACGTCCTCGCTACTCTACACGAATCGGAATCTTTCTCCACCCCATCTAGGGATCCCGAGACGCGAGTTTGGCGATCATATGAAGGGGTCGCAAAGGAGCACGACGAGGAATTTCTGGAGAAACATAACACGTCTCTTGATAGCCTCCTTATATTCGTACGCTCACGTATACGTTCTGAGTAACTTGTCCTAACATCGGACAGGCTAGTCTTTTTTCCGCTGTCAGTTCAGCGTTTATTGTGCAAGCGCAATCGTCATTGAGTCCGGATCCAAGTGATACAACAAACGAGCTCCTAATGATTGTGGCACATATCATCAATGCAACGATATTTCCCAATCAGCCCCTTGTTCTGACTCCTTCGACCGGTCCTGAGACCTCCGTTGTCTGGGCACAAGCTTTCGGATATGCCAGTCCCTCAATGAGTCTCCTTGCTGCTTTCGGTGCAGTAATAGGCAAACAGACCCTGGCAAACTTCAAATCCACGCGTTTTGGACGAGGCACCTTGCAGGAACGTTGTCAGCGACGCCATAGAAGACTAATGGGATTGAAATCAGACAATTTCGATACCATCCTGAATATTTTGCCTGTCCTCCTTCAGGTTTCTTTGGCACTTTTCGCGATGTCACTGACAACCCAATTGTGGTTTATTGACACCCGTATTGGATCCATTCTCATGGCCACGTCAACTTTGGGTGCAATTTTCTCTAGTTATATACTTCTCCTTGAATTAAAGTCTCCAGATTCCCCTTTTTCTACCAAGTCCACTCTATGGATCTCCATCCACTGGCATAAATTTCTACGCACAATATTCGGGATATCTGCGCAAAGTCTGCGGAAAACCTTCAATGAATTCATGCAGAAATTCCGCAGAACCTTGAACTCAATCATTGGAAAATTGCAGCGGAATCTTCCCTCTTCAAGAAATCCTGCTACTCTGCAGGGTACGGCGTCGGCGTCGCTGGCAGAGCCGGCGGTCCACGTGTCGACAGTCGTCACCTACGCTGGCAGCGCGGGGAAGATGGTAGGAAAGAGCCGAGAATCGAATCCATCGGATTCCTTTCTTTACGCTATTTTTCGTCCTGCGGTGCCATTTAACGAGGTTAACCTTCACGAAATTTCGGACCTGCCGGAAATAAGTCCGGGTGTATCGAAAATCCTGAATAGTTTGAATGAGTCATTAACACGCCTCCTCCAACAAGATAATTGCAATGTGGAAGCACTGTTATGGCTATTGCAGACATCAACGGATCCTGAAGTCATACTTTCGGCAATCAATGTTATCCCTTACATCCAGTGGCTACCTCAGATCAATTATACATTCATCCTGACACAAATGAGGAGCAAATTACAGCCATTTATCCATGATCCTAAAGTGAATAAACACGTGGATACTAGGGAAGTGTGGATATGGATGAAGGCATTCATCCAGCTCGGGCTGCCACTTTCGTCGCAGGGCGATATGCCATTATATCACCCCATGGATCTAGCTCCTTATCGCTGGTCCAAGTGCTTAAATAAATTTTCGCCAGCTCAGGATGGAAGTTAAGACCGATTCTGCCAGGTGATCATGGAGATACAATTGGAACATTGCTTGGTAACATTACAATTATCACTCAAGTTCTCAACTCAGGGCAATTCAGATCTAATAATTTTGGCATCCCATCCTGTGATCTCTTGTGGATATCCCAAATTCTTCCCTTCATCATTCGGGGGCAGTATCGATATGATCAAGAACTTGTGTCCCTTGTCATTGTGAAATGCCTGCAAGGCTCTTCTAATGTAATTCAGGCGAATGGCTTTTTTTCAATACTTCTTTTGGAGGGCCTCTCTATCAACCCAAAATTTTATTGGATACTGGATGAAAGGTATGTCCCATTGAAAATTCGCAGATCTATACCACTAATCTTAATCAAACATTAGTAACGTATTGACGGAACTTCGAAACAGTGTCCTGATGCACTCCTTCCATATTTTATCATCACAACAAGTATTACTTGGGTCTCATTGGTTATCGCCACTCATTCCACCAATTCTTCTACACTTCCTAGAGTTTGGCCACACAATTGATGCTGATTACTGTGATCCTAACGCAGATAAATATAAGGCAATCCGTTCATTTGGTATCGACTTATTTAACAACTTGATCAACGAGTGACCGGCACCAAGTTTAGTAGGCGGTATATCTCGCCATATCAAATGGTTGAACTTGCTCTTTGGGGGCTTTATCTTATAATTTCACAACCGCTGGACATGATTGGAACTGGTTGGCTAGCTGATGTATCACTGTTAGTGGTGTCGCAGAGCGATCTTACGGTTATTCTGGACAACTTCGTCGTGCAGCCTTTCAAAGATGAAAGGATCCTGGCATCAGCTCTGTTTTCCATCAGCATTGGCTAGAAATGGGATAATAATCACTGTAATAATGCTCGATATATCCAGCGAATCATACTGTGGAAAGCGAAGTCGCATTCTCTCAAGCATTCCTCGATCCTAGCCCTCAAGATGCTCTTGACTAGTGGACCCAATGAAGATACCCTTGATCTTCCGCTCTGCATAGAGATATCCAATGCTTTATTCAAGTATGTCCCGAATACTTTGGCGTTATCCTCAACAGCCGACTCTAGGCTCCTCGACCCAATAACTCAGGTGGACGACGAACCCCGGTTTCCCATGATAGAATATCTAAAAATATTAGCCAAACTCTTGAAATGTGAGCAGTGGATACCCCATTTCTGGGATGATGGACACTATATAAACAGCGTAAATCTTGTCAATATGCGCGGGGGGTCTAATTACATCAGAGTTTCAAGAAGTTCACTCTACCGGACAGAGATGAGAGAGCTGATCAAGGCACTAGGGCAGATGGACATGGCTTTTGCTCCCTTACAGATCCGTGAACCACTAACTGGAGTGGATTTGTTGCGGCGTTGGGAGTTTATGTCTTCCCTACGGAGCATTTTTCCCACAAGTCCAACATCATGGGTTCCGGTTTATGATCCATCTCTGGGGACAGCTGAATTCCAGATACGCCTGCTTCGTCTAATCACATTAACAATACCACACCTTCAAGTAAATTTGCACTCTGTAGACACAAGCTGTTTAGAATCATTCATTGCAAGTCTTTTGGAATTTATGCCGATGGACATCGTCAAATTAGAGGAACTCATGAGTCCGGATGAAGATGGAACGAAGGAGGTATAGCAATACAAATCTGAAGAAGAAGAAAGCGTTGATGGAGGTCCATTATGGAACGATAACCCAATTTATGAATATTTTAAAAGATTTTCAGATGACAGGCTTCAGAAGCTTGTGATTCGTTTAACAAGTTTGGCGATCTGTCACGTTCGCTGGGATCCTCACTTCGTCCATGCAGGCAAGCTAGGTGCACAGATCGAGAAGTGTTTTCAAAGGCTACTCGACGAGGAGCACAGTGACACCGAAATGGTGGGGTTGAGAGTAGTATTGACGAAATTACGAGAACTTATCCAGCTGGCAGCACGGATCTGAGTGTGCTCCTTTCTTTTTCACCCGAAGGTCATTTTCCCTTACCCGACATCCCTGCTAGATATTTCTGTCTTGTGTTTTACCATGCTTCTATATACACTTTATTGCGAAAGGAATTCCAAAGTTTTTCAAATATTTATGCATTGAATATATACTTATGTTACAGCCATCATACATGCCTTCCTCTTCGCTGTCCTCGACCTTGCACAGTACGGTAGTCTTCCTACTATGATCGAAAGCGACTATGAACTGAAGGTAATCCTAACTAACGGTAAAGGCAAACGAACTGCCCCAGAGAGGCTCAAACTTTCGACCTTCCAATTGAAGTACAGTCTCGTAAGAGACAGTAACAGTCGGACGCTATAGCCAAATATACCACAGGGTACATGTAATGCTACATTGAAGGATAATCCAACCACCGCGGCCTTGATTTCGTTCGGGACGATCATCAAGAAAGTACGTTCTTGAGAAGAACATCGTAATAGACGTGCCTAGAGTTAGATTTGTCGGCCAGACTGCCAAGCTGCCGGTTATCGTACGACGTACGTGATCACTGATGGCAGTGCATGCGAGAGACTGCTACTGTGGCCGCATAATTTGTAAGTCGAGGCAGTCCGTGGATGGTATGAAACGATGGTCTACCAGTGTAGTTCATGATAGTAGAATACAGTCCCCAGAAAGTCGACCGTTGTGGAGTTACAGGCACTTGTTCACCATATAGTAATCGCCCGTTGGGAACACTTCGATTGTCCAGGCCGAAGTAATGCTGCAAGGAGGGACCTTGCCAAATTCCGCATTAGTTGGTATGGGATGGGATATAGCATATCTCCAGCATCAATTCAATTCAAGACATCTTCGCACATCATAGGGGTAGAGTGGAGGATGCGGAGATCACGTTGCAGCGACATTGGAGAACTAACAACTCTCTAAGGTCGATGAAGTCAAAAGGACGGACGCTGATTAAGGACGCTGACCATGAAGACAGACGCGAACGATGGTCTTATGGGGTTGAGCTGAAAGAAAGCGTCCTAGACGGGTTGGTGTAGTGGGCGACATTGTTGTGTCTCCGAGATGAACAAACCGATGGGGTCTGGAAAGGGAATATAGGTTGAGCATACCTTTGAATAATGTGCAAGGGTGTACCTAGCGATATATGGAGAGGCTGACGCGGAATGAAAGGAAATAGGTTAGAGGAATAGACGCTGGGCACCCGTCGATGACCAGTAGCAACAAGACATCCTAGCAATGGATATATGTAAGTGGGATTCGGTAACGTATATTAAGTAGGGGTTGGTTGCATACCTATTGTTCGAGCAGACTGACTAGAAGACCACATCAGTAAAGTTGGTAAATGCTATAGTTGCTATTATAGCAATTATAGTAACTATAGCGCCGCTAGCTCCCATAGTTTGTTGACAGCTATGGTACCTTCCATAGCACTACCTTCAGACGCCTCGTTCGAGCATTCCTTCCTATTAGAAAAAATATGTGAGGTGCCAATAAATATATTTTAATCCGATACATTGA
Organism: Sphaerobolus stellatus SS14; assembly: GCA_000827215.1. Lineage (NCBI taxonomy): Eukaryota > Fungi > Basidiomycota > Agaricomycetes > Geastrales > Sphaerobolaceae > Sphaerobolus > Sphaerobolus stellatus. Next base: position 372,366 of record KN837166.1, read on the forward strand.
TATTATAACGTAATATTGACATTATCTCCCTGCTGAAGGCCGGGATAATCATCTACGATGGACGGCTGCTATGGAAAAATAGGCGCCATGGTCAGGTTTCCTGATGCAGCTCCCGCTAGCACACGTCAGAAACAGGCGCGGCCGATATCTTGTCAGATTGAAATATTGCCGGGTTTCGTGCAGTTATAGGGCCTTAGTCGTCTAAGATCAATGAAGTGTTGCTCGTGGAGAACCGCGGATAGCATTGTTGAGTGGCAGATGGGGAGTTTACTGAGACGTCGAGACGTAGGTGTATTGCATTCCATGTCGTCCAACAAAAGTACGTCGATAGGAGGCAATTATCAACCATGAATCCTAGCGGGAGAGTATCATGGGTTTAAACGTCCTGTTGAAGCAGAAGATGACGATCAAGATGGAATACTGGCTAGTGATTGCTCATAGTACGTACCCTGAAGTCATGTATATCCAATCATAATGACCTTCCATCTTAAATCTTCCGATTGATGCCTCCATAGCCAAGGTATATTCAGTGTAGACGCGCTAAGGCAAAGGTTGATATGCACAGTAAAGTGGATTCTCTGTCATTCGTTCGTGATGGTCAGCAAATACAAGTAGTATTGCGTCGCCACCGCTCTTGAGGACAATGACAGAGGCGTAATCCCCTGGGCTGTACTCAAGCTGGCGGAAGCGAAAGAGCTGAGAATATACATGATAAAGAATAATAGGGAAAGGTATGGGCGGGAGAAAAGAGAAAGTCGCCGAAGTCTCTATGACTACCGAGCGAAATTGAGAAATAAGATAGGGAGAGAAGATGAAAATATCTCGGTATATATAGCTAACGGGATGTGGACGTCAAGTGGATGTAAATCAAAGGAAATAAAGGAGTACTATGCAATGAAAGGCCATAAAAGAGAAAATAACGAACACAAAGGAAAACAAAGGAAAAACAAAGGAAAGCGATGGTGCACAAGCACCACTATAACTCACATGCCTCCTCCAGCGAAAGCGAACAAAGATATTGTTCGCAGCAGTTCATGACTTGGGGATACGAAGCGTGAGTCCCAGGAATATCACGACAGAAAAGGAATTACACGTACCTCATATTCCCGTATTACCTAGATACAAGTCTCCCAGCACGATATACCATGGTTTCTTTGAAAATGTGCGATGATGGGGGATGAACTCGCTGGTGACCTCGATGTCATGCGAGCAACCTGGTTGGAACTATGACGAACATTTCTGGGTTGAGGTCTTGACTTACAGCTAAACAGAAACCAAAAACTTGAATAAGATATGCGATGAATAACGGAAACATATATCTCACTGAGGATTGAACGCTATTGAGCGGCGAGTTCGAGCAGGAGCAAGGAATTGTAGCTCCGATTCGGCACCGGCCGTTCAAGCCTGCGCCAGCAAGTCGCCGTCAACTGTGGTGTGAGTAGACAATTAATAAACCGACTTATTTACTTACATGGATTTGTATAGATCCCTACTTCATATTCACGATGGGTTAGTACAATAATATCGGGACTTCTTTCCCTGCAAAACACCGTGGAATGATTTATGCTCAATAAGAACCGCTCATCCGTTCGTTTCTTTGTCTGGGGGTAGTCTGTCAACGCGGAGTCTTCGATCTCTGACCTGGCGGAATCGTTATCGGGGAAGAACGAACTTTCATTACTTACTTCGTATGCAGGTCACGTTGACACCCTATCATTGGTGTTCACTGTTGATTAATAATCTTACACCAGGGTGAGTATATATAATAATCTAGCTCCATTCCCCGTGATTAACACCTTCTCCCACTATCATGCCCGGCTCACTATCTTCCCTAGAAAAAATCATCTCCTCCGGAAAATCGGACGAAATCGAGGATCTTCAACAGACGGTCGATCATGAAGGCGATATACGGTCCAGATTGCAAAGATATAGATTAGGATTTCTTCTTCCATCACAAGGTATGCTGTATCGTTCAGAATTGATGCATAAATCTCATGCTTTGGTTTGATGATCTGCAGTGGAAACTCAAGAGATAGAACTGATCTCAGAGGATGAACGCGAAAGCTTCAAAAGTCTCGACATGTTTTGGGTTTAGATATCGTACGTTCCGCTTCAAAAATCATTATAACTTGGTTTTCGCTTTATTTAATCATACTTGAATGTCATTTACAATATCAGCACCGTTATTTCCGGATTACCTATAGGCATCCTCGGACCCAAAGCATACAATTTATCATTCTTGGCAACAATGGTTACCCTTACAAACATTTAAATTCTTGTAGGAATGATTATTCCAGCTCATCAGGATGTTATTAACTTAATTTAATTTTAACAGAGGAGCTTTGGCCGTAGAATTTATCGCTGCTATGGGAGCACGCTTGGGCATGTGTACTAGCCTATGGTCATTACAAGATATTCCTATGGGTATTGGGGTGGTGTCATCATGTCAATCTTAGCTATTCTGTTGCAGGTATGTTCCTAAATGATCATCTGGCATGACATTGTTTAAGGAATGATTTCTCAGCTCGGATGGGCTTTGGTTCATCAGGAAAGTTGGCACCGGGGGCTAAATGGCTTTCTAGCCTGTTGATTTACTATCTAGTGCTATTTAACTTCAAGCTGTTAAGGATCACTAAGGGTTGCTAGACCTCTCCTCCTTCCTAATTTCACGCAGAGTGTAAAGTGAACGTTTCAACAAGTCACGTGCAGTTCTGTCTGCCTTTGTCTTTCTCAGTGACAGTGTCTTCAACCTTTTGCCTTGAACCACCATTTCCTCATCAAAAACACTGAACATGGCTGCTATACAGGACCTCATCTGCTACTGTCTTATTCTTACTTGCGTCTATTATGACCAATATTACTTGTATATGTCATTCCGCAACTAATCCTGATGTGAGTCATCAATCCGTTTAATCTTTCCTCATATTGACATATGTCACGTACCACAGGTTATATTACGCCAGAAGCCTCCCTTCAGCCATCCATTCCTTCAAAAGGTCTTAAGCCTCATTGCTTTTAATCCACAAAGTCGCTCTGCTCTTGGTGCACATTTTCCAGATTCCTTTGATCCTTTACGTCTTGAGACTCTTGCATTTGTCTGTACAATGGTAAGTTTACTGTTCTAACCCATTCTGTATTATTATCTAATCATCACACAGACTCATTTCGCACTTGCAAACCTCCTCAAGGAAAAACAACAAGAGCTCAGTGCCGATGAATACTTCCTCGTTTATGTTGATTATTTGGAGATGTTGAAGGATTTCTAAGCAGAAGACCTGAAGAATTTGAAAATCGTTTAATGATAATGTTAGCTGACAGAAGTAAGTACTACTAGTATCTACTTTTTTGGCCTCCTGACAGTTGTTATTGGTTAGAATAAATCTTGGGAACACGGAGAAAGTAATTCACAAGAAGAAACAAACTGCTGGTCTCTCTGGAGATGCTCTCAGGAAAGAACTCTCGATGATGATGGCAGCACAGCCTAGTCAGGTCCCACAAGGGATGGCCGTAGCAGCAGTGCTTGCACCTCATGGTTCTACTACAGCCGCCATTGGCAATATCTCTCAAACTATGGCGCCACTTCCAGCTTATGGAGTTCCTTATCTTGTGTCCTATGGATATTCACCAGGGGTGCCGCCTTTTCATTTTGTTATTCCCCAAGGGCCTCTGCAACCAAACATCGCTCATAACCCATCAAAGTAGGGCTCAGGACACAATATACACCCTTTATCTTGTGCATGGTGTGTCAGCCTAAATTGAAATTACGCTTTTCGCTGATCTAATGCTTATGCCATGCTGTAGTGATTTTACGGTTATTTTTGTTAACAGCCTACCATAAAATTTGCTCCCTATACAACTTGCTACAACATGGTTCCCCTCCAACAGTGTCCATAAATCCTCTCCATTCCCCCTCAAAGCTTCATCATAATTGTTCTTTATAATTGCATATATTCTAATACCCATGCTGCGATAAAATCTGATTTTTTAAAATTATATATTTGTGCCTAAACATATCTGGAAAGTAGTGTGATAGAGAGGGATAACCGGTGCTAGGTATTCTACAGGTTCAACTTATCGTGCTATATAGCACGCAGCTAGCTGTCAGCAACGATGGCAGTACAGCGCTAAGGTCCTTGCTAAGGCTGCTAGGGCTCCTTTTCTAGTGGCGGACATGCTAAAGAAGCTACAGACTCTAAGACCACTATATAGACTATATAGCACTACTCGGACTGTGTCAACTTTCCTGGTGTTGGAGCGGCATTGGCTGGTCAGATCTTGCATGGAGTTAATTCGAATATTCCTTCAGCAGTCGGTATTCTGATTATAAGGTGAGAATGAATTTAACTCCTGTTTATTCTCCAATGATGGATAATTGTGCTTATAGCATATCTTCTTATGAACTTCATTAAGCCTTAACTTGGTTATTACTTACAACTTCTCTCAAGTTGTAATTAGCTTCTTTGGGTAAGTGCAATGCCATTTAGGGATCATATATAATTAACAGCTATTTAGTTATAATGTTCGTGATCGGAGCTACAAATGAACTTTTTCTCGCAGCTGGAGAACATGTTATAGGCTCTGAACCTCTATGAAAAATAGAGAGCTTTAGCAAAAAGCCACAGCGCCACCTGTGGCTCCACTGTGGCTAATCCAGCCTTCCTATTGGTCAGCGTTAGCCACAGGTGGCGCTGTGGCTGTTGCTAAACCTGTCTAATATGCATGGATTCTCATGGCTGCAATATTTTTCATGATGCTCGGAGTAGGAGACCATACCAGTAATCACACACCATGTCTGATCTTCAAGACAACTAACTTATTTTTTTCATTTCGTCCTTTGGTAGGATTTAACGTCTCTGCCCATGCTCCACCCTCTGCTGCTGGCACCTCGATGGCCATCAATGTCCTGAATTTTGGAGCAGCGATGTTTGCAATGGCCATATCATGGGGTCCATGTTAGTGTCACTTCCTATAATTATTCACATCTTAGAAACATATTTTCTAATAGGGTAGCCGATTTTAATTGTCAACTTCCATCAAATACCCCTACTACAAGATCATACCCATCCTCGTCTTGGGGAACCTCATTCCAAATATTCTCATATCAGCGCTGGGAGCGGCTCTTGTTACTGTGCCTGCTTATTTTGACGTGTATGATGCAGGAAACACTGCTGGTTTAATCAAGAAAGGTATGTATTACTATTAGATAGGATTTGCCGAAAGTTATGATTTTAATAACGATTTATTGGATAGTGTTTGAACCCTGGGGCGTGGAGGTGATTTCTTACTCGTTGTCAGTGCCTTTTCCATCATTACTGCCAATGGTATGGTGTTCTCTATGCTGTTTTAATTGCTTATTGACAGGATATAGTCATCGATAACTATGAGCCTTGCAGAGGCTATGTAATATCTGGGAAGACCTGGCTATTATATCTGTCATCTAGATTCTTCTGGGCTTGCACTGCAAACATTTATTTCTCCCTTGTGTCAAGTTCCATGGCCGCTCTTAACGGTTCTTACTGTTACTATATACACTGCTGCGGGAATCACTGGTCGTGAACATTTTTGGCTATCCTGAATAACTTCTTGTCCCTGGTATGCTACCACATCAGGAAAGTTGACACAGAATCCGTTTTAGCGCCCGTGCTAGGAGCGATAGGCGGTGGTATGTAGGGCTATGTAGTCTATATACTGACTCCTAGTGACTCTGTACTTACCTATCCTACCTAGTGCTACCTAGCACTATGGGAAATTTAGTGCGCGTGGCATGGTTTGCTGATGCAAGTTAGTTTTGATGCACTATTTCATTTAACATTTAGCACCATGTGAAAGCTTGGATACTGGGTAACCCCATGGTTCATCATCATTTTCAAAGAGCACATTCTCTTCTGTAAATCAAAACACCTCTTAAATTGGTATGACACGGCTGCATATGATTTCTCGCAATTGTAAGTAAATAATGTATGCACCCCTCCAAAATAATTTCCTAATTGATTCCCCCTTATTCTGTCGTTAGGCTCCCTGTCAGTTTAGCTGCTGTGTAAGAAAATCTAGACTCAGATTATCAATCTCGATGCTAATGACAAGAAATATTATACAGGTTCACAAGTTTATGCAGTGCAGGTGGTGTCGTTGTTGGCATGGCTCAAGTATGATATGTCAGACCATTGACAGCCCAATCTGGCTTTGGAGGCGGAGAAATGGGCTCAGAATTAGCTGCTGTTATTGCGGCTGTTTTATACCCGCCTTTATGGTATCTTGAGATCCACCGATGGGTAGATCAAAGATTGCATCCCTACGTAGTTTTTCATCTTGGGGTAATGATCCATGGTATTCATCTATCAAACAAGTAGGCTGTGATTATTTAGACTCAGATGTGGCATTGCGTTAATGAAGGAAAGAGGTCCAGCTTTAGATTGGTTAGGTTTGACAATTATAAAATAATTCTGTGAAGAAAATGGAAGTTGACTGAGTTTTATATAACCAACAGCATCGAGAGTACTTCGCTAATCAAATATGTAGACAAAGATTCTCAGTGAGTTATCTTCTAAGAAGCCTAATCTCAACATTGCAACACCTAGTCCTGCATTTGTGCAGCAACGTGCAGTCTATATCTTTGCGTCAAAATGGAGCTTATATTCTCTGCAAGACATATCTTCATACCCTTACAAAGACCTTGACAACCATGAAAGACCTCCTCAACTTCCGCCCTTTCCGAACCCGCAACAAGGACGACGTCTGTGTCCCCAAAGATGCCATGGTCTCTCCCAATCCTCCTATTGATATGAAAGACTTTGAATTAGGCTTGATGGTGTCCATGGTGTCTGTGAAGACATCCATCATGCAGAGCTCAGCAGTGAATGAAGCAAGCCTATCCCTGACTGACACTTGTGAAGATGGAGGACAAGTAGGCAGGTGTCTGCAAGAATTTATTTTAAATTCCTGCTGACATCCCCGATAAATCATATTGTTAGTACTGGAGAATCCATTAAGGAATATCAGGCTTATGTGACTACACATATATCATATCCAATGTATATTGATATATCGTTCATCAAGAGCGAGATAGTTGATTGATCCCTTCAAAGCTCCGAGAGCAGCCAATAGAGTCACAACTGTCAACAGACACATAATAGCAAATGATATATGAATGTTCTTTTGTCCCTTTATGATATTCCACCATGCATTAGAATGAAACTGAAAAAACCATCTGACCAACTGATACTTTCCACTGTCCAGGTAACTACACAAGCACAGCATGTTCATAAGATAATGAAACATGAGAGATTCATAATTAATAGTAATAAATAGAGGAAAAACATGTAGGGAAAGAATAAGTAGCAACCAGGGATGAAATTGTGAAAAGTCAGCTCAGCTGGTGTAGTACCCAATACAAAATGAGGGTGGAGATTCATCATTTAGCCTTGAGAATTACCTTTTATACTCATAATGTTGAGATATCAAGATTTCAGCATGAATGTGTGAACACCCTTGCACCCCGCAATGTGAATTGTCTATGTGCCTCATGACCATTGTGCGGTACCTGAGTCTGTCCAAATAAAAGCCCCCAACATTTGTGTTTACATTACTGAATTATTTTCCGTGCATAAGGTCTGTATGCTCATCATGGTTTCTGGGCAATAAAACAGGTGAAGTTAATGGGTATCTAGAGGGCTACCTATAAGTTACACTCCGATTGTGTGTAAGGTCTTACCAAGTTCAGAGTATAATTTACATTGAACATAAGTTAAGGGGATTTCTGTTCACTAGGATGTCATTTAAATAAGTACATTAAACATGCTAGAGACTCTATCTGACTCAATTTCCAAGTAACCAGCAGCATTAAATTGCATTACAGATGGTAAGACTTTGCCTGCTGGATATTTTTCAGCCATTCCCACACCACAGTCAATGACATATGCAAGTGGCTCTCATCACTGTCACTAACTACTGTGTCAGGTTCCAAGACATCCTTAGTCTTCACCTCTTCATGCACCTGTAAGCTTTCATTAAACAAACAGCCCTTTCCTGCTCCATCTCATATTTGTTGTGTTCCTCACCTTTCAGACTCTCTGCCCAAACATGATCTTCTGTTTCAGAAGGATTCAGTGTCTACCACTTCCATTCCGCAAATTGTTTATCTTCTTCTTCTCTCATTGAAGTCTCATGGTCCCACCTTAATTCATCCCATAAGCCTAATATTCTTCTTGCATTGTTCAAAATCAACAAGAAAGCCACCACCAATCTAAGCCAGTCCACCATCCATAGTATATCTTCTAATATGTCATTATAAAATGTCTACCCATTGAAGCAGTTTTGAACTAAACAATGGAATGAGATTGTTTCCATCATGACCAAAGTGAATATAGGTGATGAATTGAATTCCTCCAAATTGTGTGATGCAGGATGGTGAGCCGCAATGGTGACTTCTTCTGAATCCTCTTGTACCAACAAACCAAAGATGATGATCCAAGGTGGGAATGGTTTGGATCAAGGAATGCTCTTCTAAGTACAATACTGCATCCGCCCGTTGATAATATATCCCAACAAGTGTTCCATACTCTCTGCCAGAATGCACAAGGACTCAGTTATAACCTTTGAATTCTTCACCATCTGACCCACTACTAACACAAGATGGGTAGGTGTAATATGCAGAGCATTAGCAAGCCTGTGACTATGGTGCTGCAATGAAGGCAATGTATAATAGTACCCATACCTAGCCAAGCTTTTATGTGCACTAGACCCATAGCAATGGATTAGGATGACAAAATATACAGGGTTCATCATGCCTTCAGTTTCTACATGGTCATCAACTGCAGATCTATAATGCAGATTAGAATATGGATATGAGGGTGTCTGAGGCATGTGGAGCATACTTGTGAGTTACAGTCTGGGAAATCAACCAGAAAAACTAGCAACATTCAATGTGAACTGTGACTCCATGCACCACAATCTTGACCTTTCCCTGACTGGAAACATGAGCAGCTTATGGAACCTGTTACAGGCTGATCCTAATGAAGGGTTCCAAAGTGTGACCGAAGTAATGAACGAAGTCACACTAAAGAATGAAGGGTTAGAACCGAAGGACTTGGCTTCAACATGTGTGGGTTGCGCCTTCTCGAAATGTACATGTCCTTAATTTGGAACAGATTAGAACCAACAATATAAGAGTGGAGTCGGATACCGAAGTTCCAAACGAAGTCCCAAATGAAGGTAGGACTTCAGAGTAAGATCAAAGGTTTGAGGTGAAGTTCAGAAATGATCTTGAAGGTTGTATTTGGTTCAAAGGCTAATAGAGGTCTGAAGTGTATAGAGGAGAATGAGCACTAGGCTCAAGTATAGGAATGATATACACTAGGTCTTAGGGTCTAATTTCCGACTAGAGAAAACTAACTAAGATACATGTACTTATATACTATAAGTCCATGGACGAAAGCGGAAGGAAGTATTACAAACAAATAAGTCAAATGCGGAACAGAGCACGACATAAAGTGATAGAACAATGGGTATATGTGTATTGTCGAATAGTGAAGGTTCGGAGGAATCTATAAACAAATAATGTGAACGATCGAAAAGGTATGACGGACAGATATGTAATAAGGAATATAAGTGAACGGAGGATATGTCATGAGAACAATAAGTGAATGTAAATATGCCATAAGAAAAGATAAGCGAACGGAAACAATACAAATGAATTGGAACCAAATGTGACAAAGTGTCAACTGTCAGAATAGAAGAAGTATTGAGGACCAATTGTGCCAGGTCCAAAGGAAGACTAATAATAGTCTTATGGAATAGTGGAACAGATAGTGTGATAGAATGAAGTAGGTGGGCAAAGGCATTGATCAAGAAAGAAGTTGGGATGTGGGTCAAGGGTTTGTTGTGTGAACATGAAGACAAGGTGAGACGTGAAGTTGAACGAAGTAAGATGTGAAGTTGAACAAAGCTCTCCAAAGCTTTGTAGAGGTTAAACAAAGTCACGTGTTGTGACACTTAAGCACGGGGCTTAACAGTCTCCCCTCTCCATTTGCGCATTACGTAATCTTCCCATGGCTCTGTTTCGGAACATTTGAGCAAGCTTAGTGCGGTTACTGAGAAAACACTGTTAGTGTATTGCTAATCATGTGCAAAAAAAAGCATTATTTAACGTAATATTGTATTTAAAACGATAAATAAATTATACACTGATTTCAAATTGGGTACTGAAGGTTGAAAACAAGCAAAAGCCAGCCTTGCCACTTTTTATCTGATAACTAGCCCCAGGAAGTTTCCTGAGGCACTCTTAATGCTTAAATTTCGAGATTAATGTCAGGTAGTTCAAATAAATTCAATCCATACAACTTAGATTATTGCCCTTGAGTTTGCCTTGAGCTGGGGGTGACAAATGCCTAAAGCAGCATGCACCATAAAATTATTCAATATTTTCCTGACAGGGGTACTACTGAAATCTAGACTGGAACTGGAACTGGAACTGGAACTGGAGGCCATGATTAATAATATTTTTTAGAAGTAATACGAATTTAACAGGGATTAAAAAGAGTATCAGTTGCGAAATCTAACATTAGTAGCAACATTGAGTGGGTCAAAAAAAGTGGTACGGCCACAAATCAAACACACACCCAACTCCACATACAAACCAAATTCAGCACTATAACAACTAAACCAAACAACCACAATAGTATTATCTAGGTTCTGCCATAGATGTCACCATAGGCACATTTGCTCTAGGAAAGCTTCTTGCAGATTTCTCCTATACCACTTTACGAAAGTTCATTTCTAAGTCTTTTAGAAGAATTCTCTCTATATTTAGTACAATCTATCCTTGAATCTAACTACATTTCAGCTCACCAACCATTTGCACGGTGCACATGACCTCCGGATTTGGTAACATTACATAATGTGCAAATGGTGGGAGAGAATTCATTAGTGCACATATAACCATTGGTGGGTGAGTGCCCGAAGAGTCCATCAATGTAAAGACTATGTCTTTACAGTGGTTTTGCTAATCACACCTGTTCACAGACTGTTTACAGTTTGTATTTAGTTACTATATAGTACAGGTGTAGGTTAAGCTGGGGAGTGCTAGTCACTAACCCAGGTATTTATACTACAGAGTTACGTAAGGTAACTATATATATTATGTAATAAAATAGTATCTACATGGACACATATATAAGTGTCCATAAGAGTCCACAAGGACTTAGAATAATTGACGTGAAGTCAACTCATTGTATATACTATTATACAAGAGACACATATATGTGTCTGGTTACAAGTCTAATCGCGACTTTATACTAAGGATTAATTATAATCCCTTACACCCTCCCCCTTTTGACTGAGTAGGTGGGCCTACTCAATATTGTCCGCATATAACTCGTGAGTGAGTTCCTCAGATAGTTCCGCTATAGAAGCATGGACGGTCCCTTGAGGAACTAAGCTATCAAAATAGTTTATATGTGCCCGTAGTTCACGGGTGTCGGCAGTGGGTTAGGAGAAGGAACCTCCTTCTCCATAGTCTAGCCTATCGGCTAGAGAGGACAATCCAGTATGCTGGATCGGAATAGGTTCAGGATCAGGCTCATCCTAATTCATAGGTTCCCCCACTGTAGGGGGGGAGTAGAACGGGCTCCCACAGGAGGCTGGTCAAAATTTTCCAGGTCAGAAAATGGTCTGGAAAATTCCAGGATTTGGGTGTATTTTTCAGATACGTTCCAACCCTGGAAAATGCCTGGAATATAACTTTTTCCCATAATGTTTCTGACATAATCCAGCTTTGAAGGTATTTTCCAAACAACTTCCAGATATTTTCCAAGGTCTGGAAAATGTTTGGAAGATGCACTCAAATTCTGCTATTTTCCTGACCATTTTCCACTCTGGAAAATTTTGACCAGTCTGCAGTGTCCCTTGTACAAGGGGAAGTAAGTCGTCATGAACGTGGAAGTGGTTCATGGCGCCTCCCTTCAACGAGGCAGTCTTGTTGGCCCTAAGTAGGGAATGAAGGGTAACTTCATTCCATATCGTTCTAGTAGAATGTCGAATAAAATAAGGCTCAATTGTTTCTCGGGCCAGATTGGGAGTGACCCCAGCATCACAGCCTAACCAGTAGGCGAATTGGCTCGTGTCGAGCTTTTGATGGCGGGGTATTTCATACCTCGCAGGAGCTGGGCTACAAAGGAAGAGGCTATCGTTCCTCTTCCATCGACCAGCAACTAGTTTGTCCCATCTTCCAATAGAAGAAAAGATGTGCTGAAGTAGTGACTCTGCTTCGGCTCCTTGGTACTTGGGTTTTATCAGATTGACCCAGTACCATATGTTGGCATCATCAGCATTAACGTGTAAACCTTCCAATCGAAGGTTTCGGGGAACCCCAGAGGGGTTCGAGTTAAAACTCTGGATGACATCTGTCATCCAATCTGGATTGTCATGACAAGCCACGAGGTTCCTGGGTAGACCAGGTAACGACTGGGTGTATTTGTCGATGCGGAACATGACCGCCATGTGGTCAGGAGTCCGTTGATGAGGAGGCAAGGTTTTGGCTTCTGCGTAAAGCCTATGCATCTCGGCATCATGGACGTCTTGCTCCAATATCCATTCAGAGGTGCCTCTGAATGCCGGCTGATCCCATTGTTCAGCCCTAGATTTACCCAACAGTTTGGGTAGTACCCCTGTGATAGAGGCGGGAGGATCAGCAACGATCCTCTTTTGTTTTGGTGAGGGGCAATAGCCCCCAATAGCAGGAATACCTGCTTCACGAACGACCTGAGAGTCGTTCTGGGATTTTTTGCTCGTAATACAGGCATAGCTGTTGGGGGGAATGACTGGGATGTACTGAGGAATGTCCTCAGGAATAGTAGGAAGGCCCGTGGGGTCTTCATCATCGTCCTCACTATCAGACGCAGGGATATCAGAAAGGCGATATCCATTCTTTTCAACCCAGGCTGCGTCCTTGCCATGGAGGGCATATCGTGCCCTCCTAACGTAATAGTCAAGCTCCTTTTTGAGGCGCTTGTTCTTGAGGATGAGGTCTTCATTGCGGGATAATTCAGCAGAGTTATCTCTAGATTCTTGGAGCTCCTTCTCCAAGGATTGAACTTGATCGGTCAAGTTCTGGACAGTGACTCTTCGAGAGTTAAGTCGGTCATAGAGCTGGGATGTTTTAGCCCTACATTCCTCAGCCAGTGCTTCGGCTGATTTCAGCGATTCTTTGAGGATGTTGTGGTCCTCTAGCAGACAATAGTAGTCGTCTTGATACCTGACCAGTTCAGGCCAGGCTTCAGCCACAGTGTGGCTGACATCCTTCTCAGCGAGACGATTTTGTATGACCATTTGGTGGCCATACAATGTGATGCTGAAGCATCACAGATGGGGCAACCCATCTTGTGCTTTATTGCAACAAATACAGGAACAGATTCGATGACCCACTCATTGGAGGGGTCCATTTTGAATGCCTGTATGGCACTCATAGGGTTGGTGGATGGATCCATCTGCATTTGAGCATTATGCTCATTATCCATGGTTGTGGATATGGGGTAAGACACGTTTAGGTGTCTTGCAATTTTAAGCCTCATGGCAGTGGGGCTCAAATATTTTTATTGGCTTGCCGTGTACCGGCAAGCTGGCTAGACACCTGGTGCGACCGCACCTCAATTCAGCTTATTGGCTGATCGTCATGTGATCACGACGCACTCATTAGTGGTGTCGAGGCAGTTGCCGGGGATTATCAATCCCATGAATCTCAAGGTATCTCTCGAGAGCTTCTAATTTGTTGCATTCATGCAACGGTTCCCATGTGATGTTGCCTAACATCCATTTGACCTGGAAGTCAATCTTCCCGTTATTGGTCCATCGGTGGCCAATAATCTCATTGACGAACCATTCTTGTTCATTGTTTGTGCTTAGTTCGTACAAGGCATTTACTTCCCTATTAGGGAAGTGTTCATCATTGTTCATAATATGCGAACAAATTAGTTTCATATGGAACATCGGGTGTATCCGACATTTTATTAATTCTGGAGGTAATTCCAGACCGATGGTAGACTTGTTATTGTCTACCCTAAGGACCTTGTAGGGTCCTATGTATTTGGGGACGAGTTTATGCACTCGTCCTTTGGGCATGCTTAGGTTTGCAATAGATAGGTAGACCAGATTGTCTACTTTGTATATAGGAGGTTCTCTCCTATGCCTATTGGCAAAGTGTGTTTGTTCGATGCATTTTTCAATAATAGTGTCATGTGCTGCTATTAAATTCCACTTCGCTTGTTCAGCAAATTGTTGGATACCTTGATAATTCGAGGCCATGGTCGTATTGACTGAAATACAGGGCATATACCCGTATATCAACTCGAATGGTGCGAGTCCTGTAGTAGCACTAGTGCTACTGTTGATGGCGAATTCTACCATTGGGCATTTTTCAGCCCAGTCCTTTTGGTCATCTTTGACCACTGCTCGTAGTATTTGAGCAATAGAACGATTAGCTCGTTCTGTAGCACCATCAGTTTGCGGATGGAATGCTGTTGACATTAACAGCTTGGTTCCTAGGAGTTGGTGTAACTCCTTCCAGAATATCAAAGTGAACTTTGAGTCTCTATTGGATACGATAGATGTTGGTAGTCCATGTAATTGGACTACCTCCTGGAGGTAGATCCAAGTCAAAACCTAACAATCTCCCACGCGATTATACTTCCGGTCCCAAGGTGCTTACTTTCTGTCCCAGCCCCTTGCTTCACTGTCCCAACTTTCAGCCGAGACGCAACCACAGAACCAATTTTCACAAAGGGGGGCTCGCCAGAAAGTTATAGTTTGGTAGATTACGGGAAAATTAACTGCTCGATGAGGAGATAATCCATTCAAAAGATATAGCCTTGTGAATATGCAGAAACCGCCTTTTATACTGAAATCTACCATTAAAACCTCTCTCTTGGGCGTTTCTCAACGTAGAGTTATTTTAAATAGCTAATTATCTTTTCTATATATCATTTTAAAGTGTCTTCATGTAAGAAGATGGTGTCATGCCATGCAACTACCAGAGCTTAAGTGGAACATCTCCTCCGCCTCCTCAACCACTTCTCATGGATCAACCACCACCAACCTGTATCAGAGAGTTTTTGAATCATTAATTTAAGATTAATATAACTTTCAATTCTGAAGTATTGGTCTGATTATGATAATCAAAGGGATGCCATTAGGGAGATACCGACTTTGCACTGTGCTCGTCCACTCTCCATTAGTCTAGAATATTATAATCGTTAGAGATCTAGGCGAGAGCTTTAAATAAACTTAATATCTATATAATAAATAATTCGAAATAGATTTTAGACACTAAATCTAGTCACCCCACCCGATTTGCCACGACTCAAGTTGATATATACCATATTTATGTCAACCTCACAATCTATGTAATCTCTAACTTATTCTCCAGCATTGTGCTGGGATTCTAA
>KN837166.1:387899-408649 GCA_000827215.1 Sphaerobolus stellatus SS14
GTAGTATCTATGGTTGACGGAATATCTTGGGTAGTATCTTCTGCTTGTTGAGCTGCTATTGCTGGAACTAGCTGTTCCTCCTGTATGAGCGTTAGTTAAGTCTCTGTTGATAATCAAATTGACTTACTGCAATGGGAGATATTTGGTATTCCTAGAGTAGAATCAGAAATTTGATGCTTATGGGTGAATTCAGTGATCTCTCCACAGTCAAATAGGGCATTGCTGCTGTCAAAATGGTCGTCCAGGCCATCTCTTGAAGTAGTGGTGATCTATGGATACGATTTTTGAGGAACAAGGAGGCAGCTTCCTCAGCAGGGACACCCAGATCGGCCCCATATACATAACACGCCATCAACGCTGCCTCCGGACCATGAATAGTAGCAATTTCCCATCTTCCATCTAGCCAGCCACTCGGATTAGCCTTCACCTTCTCCTTGAGTGCTTGCAATAAATCTGTTGCAACGATCTTGCAAATAAGGTAGCGTGTTTCTAGCTGCAGCAGGCGGAAGAATACATCTTGAAAAATAAAGGCAATTTCACCGACGGGTTTATGGTTTTTGAGGTCATCGCAAGCTTTGTTCCATTTCTTCATGACTCCATGGAGCCGTAGTCCATAGTCCTTCTCCATCCCTAATATCAGCACTGTGACAATTGCCCCAATTGTTCCTTTGCGTTGAAGAAGACTTGCAAAGGTCGCGTTCTTCGGGCTCAATTTCTGCAGCTCTGTCTCAGTGAGAGGACGTCCATCATCCCAGTCAAGGAAATGGCCTTCATACATCACAGCTGGCCAACGAAGATAAGCAAGCTGTGTTGAATGTGGTTAGATTGGGTATATGAGATGATGAGACTAAGGGAGAAGGACGGACCAATGAGGGTTTTGTTGCTGGTATATAGTGTGGTTTATATTCATGAAGCGGCATCTTAAACGTGTGTGTCGAAGGGGATTCCTTTGGGGAGGACATCACTTCCGATGGCAGGGATAATGTAATAGAAGAATTGGCAATATCGAGTTCTATGACTTGCACAGGATACCATATCAGTGACTTCTTCTCACCAAGCGGCATCAACGACCAGCTACCAAGGATATCTTGATCCAAAGGTATAGGAGTGCTGCAAGGTTGTGGCCTAGATTTCAATTCTTTCTTTGACTCTTCGATAGCTATAGTGAAAATCGAGGCTGTGATGGATAAATCCTCACAGATGCTTAAGGAATGATAGCCAAAGCAGACGGCAATTGAACGTCGAAAATCAAGAGCTCTTTGCTGATTAAATACGGCTCCCAAGTTGCTCTGCGACGGTTCTCTCCCTGCAAGGATTTCCCATGCAAAGATGAGCATATAGAGACCGCAATCGTAATTGTTCCCTTGCTGAGGACAATCAAGAAGCTTGGCATGTGTGAGAATATGAAATAAATAAATGCAATGATATACATACTCGTTTCTCCACATAAGTCTTACGATTTTCGCTCCACATGTCAGAGAAATCAATACCTCGCCAGGTAAAGTCATTTTCGAGGAAATACTGGACTCTCTATCACAGGGACACCACGTATATTCAGCTTGATTCCTCTTAAACTGGGAAGAAAATTACATACCTCTAAAATCTCTTCATGTTGATTGTTAATATGTCTAGCGAGACTGCCGTATATCCTTATTCCACATTCCCGAAGGAATACAGCAATACAAATCCAATGGTTGCCTGTATTCCAGGGAAGAATTAGGAGCGACAGATCACGGAAATTAACCTAATATTTTCAGTCAGAATGATAGACTATCAGAGAAAAACGAGCCTTACGTTTCTTGGAACCCAGAACTTGCGATTATGGCCTGGAGGTCGTAATGGCTGAATCAGAGGCTCTCCAATCATTTTCGCAACGTTCAAGGAGTTCATGATGTAGCATCTTGGAGACGATCGATATTGTTGACATAACCCAAGATATGCATTAACAATCTCATCATTTAGCCATTCAGTTGGTTTGATGAGGCGTGGCAAGTCCTTATGCGTAATAAAGCAACTACTGACACAAATATTGAGGTCAGATGATGCGACAAGATGCGCATATATGCTGTCTGCATTCGGGTCCTGGGAGAAATAAGTCAAAGTTAATCCTTCAATAGTTTAAAATCTGAAATACCTCGAGTATCTGCCATGGATAATCAAAACTCGAAAATGAACAAGAGATATTCATTGCTTTGGAGGTTATTTGAAGGTCTCTTGAGATCATGCCTTTCGTAGCTGAAGTCTGGATGGTATCAGAAAGCGGCTGTTCAGCCTGATATTGTCCCATCCATGAAGGACGCGTCGCAATCTGTGACATAACATTCATTCTACAACTCATAAATAAACTAAAGAATAGCTTACAATGTCCGGATAATTTCCCAGAGCTATTCCCCAGAACTTCATGTCAACTTCCTCTAATAATGAGATAAATTCCCCCAGTATCTCCTTGGGAAGTCCATCTTTCGAAGCAATAAATGAGATCCACAAGCTTCCTAAACGATCTTTTCAATTCGCTGAGGTTTAACCGCTTGATTCATTCTGAATCCTTGATGGAAATTGTGAAGATTTCGCATAGTGCTGTCAGAATGGCCCAAAAACCGCAAGAGTGCCCGTCTTTTTGTAGTCCACTAAATGATAGCACACGCTGTGAGTTCCTGTCAACAAATGGATAATTAATTTGTAAAATGGCTAACCTGGATATTGGCATGGAAATTCGGAGGTTCTCCCCGAGTTATACTCTTTGCTATGCGTGCAATACGCCCTTGATTGATGAAATCAATGCCTTTATCACTTGTTTCCAGAGAGTTATAGAGAACACATTGAATCGGCTGGACGTTGAGATAGTAGGAGACAAGTGTCCAATGATTATAACACAGATCAAAGAAAAACAAGTGGGAATATTCGTTTTTCTTGTGTGAGGTGTAGAACTCATGTGTGAACGAGGAGAACTAGGGAGATGAAGATATTAGCCACTGTAATCCAACAAAATAATTTAAATTTACCTGGTCTGGAGTTTTGTCCTTTAATTCCTTCGCTAGCTGCGCCTGCCACCCATCTGTTATACCGGACTTCGAGATTAAAAAATAATGGGGCTTGGAGAGTTTTTTACAGAGCAAATTGACCAAATAGGCGAACGTTTGCATCTCTTCTAGCCGCAGAAGGTAGGAGCCATTCCAGCGGCTTAGGTCATCAGAATAGAGGACAACGTCTTCAGCAGCATATACAGCTTCTTGGAAGGACATTATCGCCTCAGACTAGAAATAAAATTATTCAGTGTCTTTGGAGCTACATTTTGAACATTGTAGCGTACATTTTTCTTTGCTTTAGAGCTGCCAGAAGGTACTCGGCGTGTTCGACTAAGATTTGGAGACAAAGGCTTATTCGAAGCCACCGAGGGGTTACAGAGCTGTTTATGGCAATGTTAACGTATTAGAGGAAGCGTAAAGTTGTAAACCATTCAATGATACCTTGAGCAACTCTTCCGCCTCAGGGAGATCCGAAAATGAAAGCCTCCTTTCCTCAATGGGATTTTTCTGGAGCTAAACATTAGGAAAAATTCATGGAAGTTTACAGATACTACACCCACCTTAAAAGACTCAGCTGGCTTGCTCTTTGTCGGACTTTGATTGATCTAGCAAAGATCGGTAAATAGTATCCTTTGCAAAATTATATAATTAATGTACCTTCTTCAATTGCTCCGTGAACGCCTTCAGAGAAGTGCACTACAGTAGTGTTAGTTCTTATAATCTGAGGCACAAGAAAGATATCACTGACCTTAAACATTGTCAATGTTTTACGAGTCATCCGAACCTTCCTATCTGGCAGATCTTCTCGGTAAAATATACTTGTTCTTTTACGATCTAGCCTTTGGCGACCTTTACGCCGTGGCTTCTTGTTGAAGCGTAGCTCATGGGATCGTTTTGCAACTCGTCTCCATGGCCTTAATGGACGTAGATTGCTTGGACGTCCTCCCAGATCGATATAACCTGACCGGACTGGATATTCAATCAGCATATATGCATCGTGAGGACTGAATTCTTAAAGGCTTACAACCATCCCGAACATTTTGTTCTTGTGAAACTGTAGTAGACTCCGAAGACTCACTTTCATCGCTAGAGGAATGAGATTGTTCATTCGGTTCCAGAATATCTACGGGTGGAAGTTCTTTAAAAACACGTTCAATCTGATGCTGGATAACTGTATCGGATGGCCAACGGTCTGATTGTGATCCAACCTTTCGAGATTTGCCCTGGGCTTTCCCTTTCCCTTACAAAATGTTATTTAGTCTTAACAGCAAATTAAATATTAATAATTACCTTTGGAAGCTTTATGTCCCAGAATGTCTACTGGTTTACACTGTTGGATGATCGTTTCCAAAGCTTAAAATAAATTATAATTTAGTAGACTGGTACTAGACGAAAAGTGAGAATTACCCTGCCATTCTCTCACTGATCCATTATTCTCGTAGATGATTGCCGCACGTATATGTACACACCACTTTCCTGTCTGCTCCCACTGTGCGCAAGGAGAGCATTTCGGACGCGCCAGATCTACTACAAATAAAACTGCTTCACCGTCCTTTCTATAGGAGGCTTATAAATCAGCTCTCAATTATTGAAATGAAAGTACTTACGAAGCCTCCTGCACTTCGTAGACCCGTTTCTCTCTGTGTTGAACGAACCCGAGATCCCAGAGAGTATATGCAAGTGCATACATTTCCTCTATCTCTCGGGGAATTCGCTTCGCTTCTGGAGGCCATTGCTCATACATTGGAAAAAAATAGGCTCGAATCAGCAATAGTAAACGGTCAATTCTGGGCAACCAAGAATTCAATAAATTATAAAGTCAGTCAATGGAGATAACACACCGTTTATTGGCACGCATATTTAGTATTGTCTTGTCAAAGACCAGCCATGCTGATTCAGTCCAATTATTTGGTTATAAGAGCCATCACGTGTAATACCAGGTGGTAGTAAGATATCAGTCACATATGCTAGAAATGGACAAATAAGATTCTTTGAGAAAAGCCACATGAAATGCACATTTAAGGACTTACATAATCACCTGTCCGCTATCCAGTTCTCCATATATTTCTTTATCCATTGGAACGTTAACCGGGCAAGTGCAGGGTTTGGAGCGTAATTTCCCACATCTGTCAAGACTGAACTAACAGACATAACCTCGTCTCCTCCCTCATCATCAATGATAGCACTCTTGTCAGGTACCATGGCAGTCAAGCCTCCCTCTCCTCCTCCTCCTTTCTTGATAATTCCCATCCATTCCTCAAACTCATCCTCGCTCAGCGGAGCCTCGACGACTTCTCCAGTCATGCAGACATGCTCTAGACATGCAAAAAACCTGGCCTTATATGCTGGGACTTCTTCAGGAATACGTACATGCTGGAACTCTTGGAAGAGATAAACCAGGTGGTATTTCAACCCATACGGAATTGGTGGACCGCCAATGACTCTGCCATTATCACCAGTAAAGGTAACCAGAGCAGTGACAATGTGAAATTGACAGATTAGAATAAGGAAATCAGGATCAACTAGGGTACAAGAATTAATGATCTGTCAGTAGAAGGATTGACAGTGAGACATACTTTCTTTAATTGCCTGCAAGAAGGGCCAACACTTGTCTATCATCCATTTGGCAACTAGCCATTTCCCTGTCTCAACCATTTGCTTTGCTTTGTTGATAATCTCTTTTTTTATGGTAGGATCGTATGCTTGACTGATTTAGGATCTTGAATTTTGAGTTAGTAAAAGATGATGAACAGCACTGAAATTTTTCACCTTTTACTATTTCTTTTGCACATTTCATCATGCCTTTATAGTATCTTTTTTGACATTTGCAGATAATAAAGCGGCACCTATTACCCAAAAACATTAGGTTTTGAGCACATATATGCAGTTTATCTGGCTTGCCACCTACCTGGGGTCATCCTGCCTCCTTCTGTCACAACAGTCAGGAGAGTCATGGCTGCATGGTTCTCATTCTTGTTGCACCAACTGGAATCGGCCCCAATACCATCATGTGCACCATGGACAAGTAGATCTTCAAGGGCATAATCAGTGCTGACAGCAACAGTAAATATTGAAATATTGTCGGGTTTTGAGAAATCATGAGGTTGATAACTGAATCATTCCCATTAGCAATATTCATTAATAATTCTGCATAGATATTCTCACAAGTACATATCCTCAGGGTTTTTCGTAACAAGGATTTTTATCCCTTGAAAAGGATCAATGTGCAAACGAAGTCGACGTATTGCGGCAGGTAGCAAATTTCGTATCTGTTGGGGCATAGGACGACGCCATGATGGAAATGGAGTCGTAATTTTTATTACCAGCAAGTCAAGCCGTTGCAGGAGCTGTTGAGTTGGATAGTCAAAACATGTAACAAGATCTGCGAAATAAGTGTAAACTGCAGGTTCAGGCAATAGTGAGCTTAACTACCTTTCATAATTTGCATAGGCCTAGCACCACACAATCTCATTGCCTCCTGAACTTCATTGCGCAAAATGCGTGACCAATTTAAGAACTTTAAGTTTACTGCATCTTCGTGAGATCCTCTCTGCCAGACATGCACCAATGATAAATCATCAGCACAGACTTCAACCTACAAAAAGTTTTCAAATTATGTCATTTAAGAAGTATTGCATACACTATACTCACAACAATGTAAACATGATTTGGACAGTTCCAGCGGGATTTCTTCTTGACATTGTGGCTAATCTCTTCCTCCTGTTCACCTTCTGACTGTGAAATTGATTCTGATTCTTCACTTGCAGCTTCTTCTGTAATGGCACAAATTCCTCGACAACCGAACTCCCACCGAAGCAAAGGTGCCTTCTCTTTTTCCAGGAGTCCTCGATTTTCTGGAGGAAGAGGACTCCTGTCCGCCTACCGCACAATAAATGAACGTGCACGGAGATCATTTGGTGAGTCTTCTGAATGCCCAAACCAGCGAATATCAACAACATATTTATGAGTGAAACGTTTGAAATTGTAATCATTTAGCTAGAAGCGCAACAAATTACTTTAATTAATATATTATATTTCCGAAAAAAAAAAGCATAGTTACCTGTGAATCAAACCAGTAAGGCAAGTCCACTGTATGAACAACTCCTAGATGTTTCCAGACAGGACCAGGACGGTTGATTTTATTGAGCTTCAAAGTGCCAATTCGTGACTCTGTAGGGTTGGTTATGGCTTGCATTGCTCATTGGGCTCCAGGGCGGCACAGAGCAAACTGGGTGATTTCTTGTTGCTCCTTGGATAGAGAAGGTACAGCCTCTGCATTCTGTTCGGTCTCTTGCTCTTCTGTTGTGAGAACTGACAGGGATGTAAGGAGTGTTTCCTTCTTTGATTTTCGTCCACTGCTGGTTCTTTTGAGGGGTGGACAGCCGACACGACGAGGTGGCATAGCTCTCCAATTTATAAATCTTGCCCAGTGTAATAAAAGGCGTGTTTTGGAGCCTGGGTTTCGTAGAGCTCAGGTGGCACTGAAGACGAAGATGAAAATTGTGTGCTTACGGATGTATATTTCGTAATAAGCTTCCGTTATTGTTTCCGTGTTCAAATAGCGAGTGTATAATCTCATCTGTAGAATAAATTATCAGTAATGAGTAGAACACTGTAAAAGTGGATAAACGTAACTTTCCTAATAAATACTACCACCAGATGCTCTCTAACTGGAAATATGATTGGCCGGATCTTTTTTATGAGCATCCCGGTGACTTGGTTGGTGAGTACATTTAATTGAGTTAGGAGAATGTAATCTGACTGTTTCTTCCAACTAAGCTGTTAGAACCCCACCAAATATATATAATATATGTTCCATACCTCAAATTCAGCAAAATGCAGGAAATAGTGTTGAATTCCAGAATATTCCGAAAACCATACCTGAAGCGATAATTATACCAAATTCTCCTGCATTTTGGAGTCAGAAAGCTGCCCCAAATTGCTTCCTAGATGTGGTAGTTGATATCCAGCTGAAACTTGACAGAAAGACATAATAGCTGGGACAGAGCTTTGAGAGACTATGGCAGTGAAATACATGTTCAATGCACTAGTAGCAACTTGTTTCACTAAAAAATATCATTGAAAAAGAATTAAAGAAGACAATCAGGCAAGCAGTAGGTTTCTTACCTGATTCCTGACCAAGCCCTCCTGGGGACATCATGGGGATGCTATAAATTTAGAGCGGTGTTCTATTTTTTGACGACCTGTAAATATACATTTTCAACCTCATAATATTATGGGGGGTAATAGAGGAGCCTCTATAACAGTCACAACAGGTACAATGAAGAATGAGAGGGTTTCTAGACCACCAAATGAGCAAATCGGTGAAAGGATCATGGAATTCTGGGACATACCCTACATCAATGCCTGAGCCAGTAATTATCCCAAAATATAGTTGATAAAAGCTTTAAAGGGAGCCCCCATTTGTGCTGATATGTGATGTGGTTCTGTTCCGGCTGAAGGTTGGGACAGAAAGGCTTGGGACATGGGGTAGAACTCCGTTGACAAAACTGATTCAAGGCAGTATAATACAGTCTTATTGTATAATTGATGAGTTATACTACCAAGAGCAATTAGATTTAAAGGAATATGATGGCTTAAAACAAGGATAAGCATCAGTTTTCCTTTCCTGGTTTCTGACTGGGGATTTCAGATCATCTCAGTGCTGTCATATCGTTCCACGGTAGTTCTATTCATGTTGTCATTTTGTAACCTGTAGATACATCATATCAACTTAATAAATCTAAATTTACAATTTAGAGCTGGCCAGACAGCCACAATGGGCAGGAATAAGAAAAAGAGAGTTCCTGTCTGCCAAATCAGCAAAACCACGACAAGATCATTGATTTCTAACATGTACCTTGCATCTATGTTCCATCTAATTTTCCTAGATTATACATGATATCAGCTTTCAAATAAGCCCTCTTTTGTGTGGATACACGAAATCGTTGGATCCTGGCTGAAAGTTGGGACAGAAAGCCGACATGGGTAAGGCAGTAACGGTGCAATCATGGCATCGATCAAGTTTAGCGCTGTGACACAAATAGCATAGCTTGGGACAGAAAGGTCACAGCCTGGGGCAGTATTAGGTTATGTAGATCCAAGCTACCTCCTTAGCTGTTACTGTGGTCTTTGTTGGGACCAAATGCGTCTGGGACATCAGATGATCTATTATGACTAGTAAATAGTCATGTCTGTTGGACACTGGTAGTGGTCCAACTAAATCCATACCAATGGATTCCCAAGGTTGTTCAGGAATCGGTAGAGTATGTAGAAGCTCAGTGGGCTTCTGATGGCTAGACTTGATTGTCTGGCATCTTCTGCAGGAGCTGCAGAAAGCTTCAACATCGGCTGTCATTGACAGCCACCAGAAGGATCCTTGAATGTATTTCAAGGTTTTAAATGGACCAAAGTGTCCTATCATTTGGTGGGCTTGGTCGATCAGTACTTTGCTGATCTTCCTTCCCCTCCAAAGAGTGTTCCTTGGAACGCATACAACAGAGCGACCAAGGTCGTTCTTAGTCCAAAGGAGCTCTTCCTTTAGCACAAAGTGCGGATGTGCTTTTACATCCAGTAGTACCTTCGCACAGAGGGTGTCCTTGGTGTATGCAGGAATGAACACCATTTTTAAGTCGATATTGGACTTGACTCTAGTTCTGAGTGGTATTCCATCCACACCAGATTCGATAGCGAGGACATCATTGTTGTCCTCAATATGGGGAAGCACCGTTGCTTCCGGTGTAGATGAATGCAGGTTCATCTCATTGGCTTCCAGGATTCTGTCTTCCTGGATCTTCAGGAGGCACTGTGATTGTCTCAGAGTGTTTGTGCAGATTTGAATGGCACATTCTATTGGGAGAGTATCTCCTTCTGGATCAAGTTTGCGATCCATATTGACAAAGTTAACTTCATCGCAATGATCTGTTAATAGATCAAATTCATGGTAGCACGATAATGCATCTGCTACCCGATTGTGTTCCCCTGGAACGTGTAATGTCTTGTAATTAAAACGAGACAGGAACTGCATCCATCGGACTTGTCGAGGAGACAACTGTGGTGCAGTTTGGAAGTATGACAGACCAGCATTGTCTGTCACGAGGATGAATTTTCGTCCTAGCAATTTGTCTTGCCATTTGGCAAGGGCTTCAACAGCAGCAAGAGTTTCTTGCTCAGGCACAGTGTAATTATGCTGTGCCGTATTGAACTTCCCGAACAGGAAGCCAGCTGGGCGACAAGCCTCCCAGTCTTTGCCTTGGCCGTACATGGTGCCAACACCTGGCTGACATCCGTCAGTGATAACCCATATGGGTTTGTCCAATTCAGGATTGATTGGCTTAAGTATAGATGATCTACATGCCAGCAGTTTTATCTACTGGAAGCACTTCTCATACAGAGGAGTCCACAAGAATTTCATGTTATTTCGGGCAGCAGCCGAAAGAGGGGTGCTATATGCGGATATGTCTGGCATAAATTGTGCCAGATACTGGACTAGGCCCAGAAATTGTTGGACATCTTTATATGTCCTAGGAGTGTGCCATTTATGGACCACTCGCATTTTATCCATGTCAGCATGGATACCCTTATTGACTATGATATGGCCTAGACAGTCCATATGTTCAGAGTAAAGATCAGCTTTACTTGGGGAGAGAAACAATTGAGATTCTCTAAGGGTCGCAAAGACCAGACCAAGGTGTTCCTCGTGATCCTCGATTGAATTCGAGAATATAAATATGTCGTCCAAGTAGACATGGACAAATAGGCCAATGTGTGGCCTGAAAATAGCGGTCATTAATTGCTGGAAAGTTGAAGGAGGATTACAATCTCCTTGTTGCATAACTTGGCTCTTGAAAGTGCCATAAATCATCGAAAAAGTAGTTTTATCAATGTCTTCAGGGACAACCCTGATCTGCTCGTATGCTTCAGACATATCAAGCTTCAAGCAATATTTTGCTCGTGCTACATCATTCCTGATGAGATCCATGTCCAGAAAGGGAGTAACATCTCTTTCAGTATTTGCGTTTTGAAGTTGCAAATCAAATACTGTTCTCAGTATTTCTTTCAATTTCTTGAATATGCATAGCATCGGTACAGCTTGCGATGCAGAGGTTGGTTCCCACCAACCAGCCTTAAGATAGTGATCTATCTTGGCATGTAGTTGAGGTCATAGTGCCTCAGGGCATTTGGGCAAGCGATAATTAAATCACTGGTCGGGTCCAATTAACTTGATCCTATGATTTACCTCACGCATTGGGGGTAATTCTAAGGGTATGTCGCTGAACAGGTCGCTATAATTCTCCTTCCATTGGGAGTGAAGCCGACTAAAGTCGTCTTTAGTAAGCTGTAGGCTTACTCAAGCAGAAGAAATAGTTCTTCTTTCTCTTCGATTGAACATCTCAATCCCACTAGTAGGGGCTATATCCCTACTAGGAACCTTGATAGGTTCCTGCAATGCTGATTGGTGTGAACGCCTATTATTTCGAATATTAGTTTCGAAAAGAGTGACTAGGAGTAGTCTTGTGTATGAGGACATTATGATCCTCAGTGATATCATTGTTTACGATGATACTAGGGAGGTTGTTTTCATCATCGACCTCTTCAATTGATACACCAGAATGTTTCTGGTCATTGAGTGACTTTTTATAGTCACTCCTGCTTACAGTAGCTTTAGTACTGTCTATGTTATTGTTGTGATGGGTATCATATCCATCATGAATGACTATATCGTCGTAATAGTTTACGACGTTTGTAGTGCTTAGAGCACTATTAATGTCTAAGATGACATTGTGGACATCTTCATTGCATACATAAGGTTTGTCCTTATATATGTGTTGAAGCATGGTTAATGGTTGTTTGATACGACCACAGTAGGGTAGCATATATGCTACCATACTTATGAGTTTTTGTAGTTCCTTCAGTGTATGAGGAGCTGGAACAACTATTAATTCATTCTTAATGTGTTCGAATGCGGATTCCTTCATATTCTTGGATAGTAGGTTAACTATCTGTTCAAGGGGCGGTTCCCCTTGTATTGTCGCTTTATTAGCCGACACTCCATGGATATTGGCCTCGGAAGAGGCCAACCATACGGATAGATCGTTATCTATCGTTTCTCCATTAATTATAATGGAGCCTAGGCCATTAAAGTCAATATTGGCCTTGACTCGTCTTAGGAACGGGGTTAGTAATTGACGTTAGCAATATCAAATGTTTCCTTGTACGTTCGTTGTCCTACGGTGATATCCATAGTCACCGTATAGTAGAGTTTCGCTCTACTACCTTGGAATGCTTGCTGTATTCCAATAGGTTCCAGTAGCTTATGCATACGAATCCCAGTTACTTGTGCAAACTCGGAAGACATTATTATGCCTTCACAACCACTGTCGAATAGGCAGCAAGCTTTGGTACCTCCTACTAGGAAGTACCCTGTGATCATTAATAGATCGTGTTTAGACTGAGTAGGTCTAGTGGTCCTCATTTTGACCGTATGATCATAGAGGGGTTCCTCCTCTTTGGCTATTTTAGTCTTTCTGGCATTCGCCAGGCCAATGGGTACGGCTGCAGTGACCCATGCCATGTCGTGGCTGTAATGAACCGAGTTAACTCGGCGAGGCTAGTCATCATCAGACCAGTCAAATTCACTGGGTTTGCTGCCCCAGCTACATCGATCTTCAGATAGATCAAGTTGATTATTGTAATCTTCATTACGATACTCATCCTCAGTAGGACGTTCATCATCAATTGGGTCATTGATGTCTTGGTTGGTATTATTGACCTGTTCTGTAGGAGAGTCCTCTATGTGGATGGCTCCTACGCGGTGGGCCCTGAGGGGCTCTGGGCAATTGGGCTTGGTGTGGCCCGATTTGCCACAATTGTAGCACTCAATGCTATTATGGGATGAATCGTGATCTGTCCGTTGCCTATTAATAATAGGTGGTCCAGCCCCACCAGGGGTATTTGATGAGTTTCTATTAACTCCTGAGGGTCCAGCGGTGATTGCTGGACCCTTGTTGATCTCACCTGGTTTGGTGGGATATGCACGGTGCTTGGTCCTATCAGGACCATTAATCCTTGGCTTGCGCCTAGCATTGGACAATAGGCCATCATCCTGTCAACTAGTACTAGTCATGGGTTCACTGTTGCGGACCCCAATATCATAGCGGTTGGAATCTTCCAGCTTAACCGCTTTCAGATACAGTTTATGTATCGTCTTTTTCTCAGGGTTGTACCCTGCACGTAGCAGTAGGGATCTTAACCTGGTCATAGTTATCTATGAACTTCTTACGAAGTGAGTATATGTCAGGTCGTAGGACCATTTGAGACACATATAACTCGAGTTTGGTAGTGAACTCTTGCACACTGAGTGTGCCTTGTTTGATGAAGTCAAACTTGTTAGACACTTCACATCTTGCCAATGAGGGGATGTACTGGCTATATAGGCCAGTCACGACTTGTTCCAAATCCATGGGAGTACCTTGGTACTTCCTGGGTTTGACCATTTTGTTGAACCATTCGAGGGCTTTGCCCTCTAATCTCGTTCCTAGGAACGAGACCTGATACCTATATGCATCAGGACCTAACATGCTGTGCATGTCTAGCCACCGTAGGAGGCCTTTGACGAATGTCTCAAGAGCTTCGAAGCTCTGTTCCCCACTATACTTATTGGGGGGAGTTACCTTAACTCCGGCTTTGGCCAATGGGGATTTCTCCATTGTCGTTTGTATGTTTTGGTCAAGCATATACCTGACCATTCGTATGAGAGCATTATCAGCCTCGTTGTTGGACATATCTAGTATGTCCCGATCATCTGGTTGTTGGAAAGGTACAGACCCTTCCCGATGATTCCTGACAGTGGTTTCGCTGTCAGTGTCATTGTCTTTGATGCCATCGAAGGGAGTGTATTGTACACTTTTACGGGTGTTATCCCGTATCTCAGTTTCCCTAGTATTCTCACTAGGTTGGATCGATTGCTGTCAATTCTGTGGATTTAATAATCCAGCTTTACTCAATCTGAGTAGTGGTTCGTACTCCATATGAGTACTTCGGGCAGCAGTGGCTGCCTGATTAATGTGATCTGCAGGTGCTTGGTCTGCATATAGCCGTTCTAGCATGGCTGTCTTGGCCAAGAGCTCGGTCCGGGCTCTGCCAAGCGCTTGCTTGGGATTGGATCTATTATTAGGTCCACCAGTTGATTGTATCAACTTGGGGTCAACATTATGTTGATCACTTGTTGATTTTTCGTCAATGTTTGACCAATTGCTTGGTTGTTCAGGTTAAGGATCCAAGTCCTCATTATTATAATCCTTTTGGGGATTCCTAGGGCGAATGCTCAACTTGCCCTTGGCAATAGTCGGGTATTTCTCCCTGATCACAATCAGTTGCATTCGCAAGGTTCTAGTCCTTGCCTCAAGAGCGCTATTGCTCTCATTGGTTTTTGCCAATAATTGAGCTGCTTGACGGCTCATATTGTGGATGGAGATTACTTCATCCATATGCTCGTTAATGGTATCAAGCATCTCTTGGATTTGGTTGCCAAGTGCCAGTTCCTCGGGGTCTGGATCGGCCGATGCCGATGGTTCACTTGACTAAGCATAGTCTGAGTAAGTTTTAGGGAGCAGCGGGTCTCCGCTCCTGTAGTGAGGATTGGGGGTCTGAGTGGGATCCTCAGAAATTCCCCGTTTGCTTGCCGGGTGGGCAAGCTCATCGGTGGCACAGGTGTTCCGTGTCATGGGGCAAATGGTATTTGCCTCTGAGACAGCTGACACCATCTGGCTGGGATCGTTCTCACCTATGACATTGGGAGTGCTGCCACTGTCAGCGGCATTACCGGTCCCTGCAGAGACCTTGTCAACGGTTCTTCTTTTTGGGGCCATTGGAACAAATGTTCGTTCCTAATATTCATAATTGAATATTTTGATGTATAAGTCAAAAAAGTGTAAAGACTATGTCTTTACAGTGGTTTTGCTAATCACACCTCTTCACAGACTGTTTACAGTTTGTATTCAGTTACCATATAGTACAGGTGTAGGTTAAGCTGGGGAGTGCTAGTTGCTGACCTAGGTATTTATACTACAGAGTTACGTAATGTAACTATATATATTATGTAATAAAATAGTATCTACGCGGAGACATATATAAGTGTCCATAAGAGTCCACAAGGACTTAGAATAATTGACGCGAAGTCAACTCATTGTATATACTATTATACAAGAGACGCATATATGCGTCTGGTTACAATTCTAATCGCGACTTTATACTAAGGATTAATTATAATCCCTTACAATCAAGCATCAGCATCTGGTGCGCATGACCATGTCCCATACACACATTTGGTGCTGATTCACTAGGTCGAATTTTGCTAGGTGGGGACTGCGAATAGTTACTTGTACCATTAATAAAAATTGACTTAGTTGCATTCAAAAAAGGTCTGCGAAGAGACTTTGAAAAAATATCTACTATAGCAGCCAGAGTAATAAGAGCACCCCAAATAGTGCTTGGGTAACATTTCTGAATGTTTGAGTGCACCTATGGTATCTGATTCTCACTAGGCTAAATTACAAATTACTGCGAAGGAATATCAATGAAATCAGCTGTACTGTGGAAGAGACTTGGAACATTGGGTGTGTCACAGTTATGTCACACAGCCAGATAGCATGTTTATTTGCTTAGCAGCGGATTAAACAGGTTTATGTCAAATTCTCTTCAACATGAGCTTCACACTGACCCACGCTGCTATTTCCCTTTCTCCTTATACTTTTAGAGCAGTTGGGTTCAAGGTTGTGCAGGCAGCGTGTGATTGGCAGTCACCAGTATGTGCAGCCTTGTGGGTTCACCCACTGCCTAATTTAAGGAGAAAGGAGAGGGATATCGCCGCTATCCCATTCGCCACTGAAACCTCGCAAGGTATGTTCCTCACTGCTGCTGAGGAATCTGTTTGCTGACTGAGGCTTGCTAGCCTTCCGCACCGCTCTTCTGCCTTTTTTTGCTCTAGTAACACTCTTCAAGCATCTATCGGATCACTTATGACAGGAGCTGATGATGCCACACCAACACAAGCCACTGATCTATCCACCCTGGACGTGTCCCAAACTTCTGGATCATCTGATGACACCACCACCGATCTTGTCCAAAAATGTCTTGCCATCATTGATCGCTGATGACGAGGCGAAATTCGGACCAGTGAAGCTACCAGGCTGATCTTGGCGGAGTTGCCCACCACAGACAATGGAGAATGCGCTCTCAAGCAATATGTGGAAATGTGTGTCAAGATCAATTGTGAATATGTCCTGGCAGGAGAGAAAGGGAAACAGGTTGCTGACTGACTCAGGCCAAATGTTGGAAATGAGCAAACTTCGACATCTGCCAACAGGAACCCTTGACTGATTGACAGGATAACCAATCTGATCCAGTTACCCCACACGATGACATCAGTGATCCCCTCAGAGCAGATGATGCCAAGAAAGCATTTGATAGGACGAAGCTACCTTGGTTCAGCAGGCCCGAGCCTATCCTCGACCTGTCAATCAAGGAAATGCTGGACAAAAAGTGTTTCTACCTTGCAAACTACAAGGAAGTCAAGTGTGATTTACTTGGGAAAGCAGACTGCCCTGCCTTCCCAGATGACCTGTGGCATGATGTCATTGTCAGGAATTACATCAACCTTGACAGAGTTTACAACGGATGTTACTCTCTCGAAGCTGACACAGAATTCACCCAAAGTATTGGAGACATCGAGCTCCGAATTCGAGGGAGCGGAAACACAAGCAAGCCGATCAAAGAAGTTCGCACTCACTCAGAATGGACAGTCCCCTTCCACTCTGTGAAGAACACTGTACTCTTCCTTTACCCCAACTGCAAGGACGAATTCGTGGCATATGAGAGCTTCATCATCAGTCAATTTGCAGCCACCAGACCAGATGAACATCGCCGTGTGGTCCCACTCAACAAAGCCATTAGGAAAGAAGTGGCCTGAGTTAATAACTGCACCCTCACAACAGTCCCAAGTTTCAATGCATTTGGCACTCAATTCCTCAACTCCATTGGGCTCGGATCCACCTCACACATTTCCCTCAGCAAACGGTGCTGGGGCGACACTCAGCCCGTTCCCATATGTTGCTGTTACAACAGGGACAACTGCTTTGGACCATGCAGGTTCTGACATGTCTGTCTTCACTGCAAGAGCAAACACCAAGCAAAAGACTGCCCCATCGATCGGTGACAGAATTGAGTCATGATGGAAGAAGCCATGATACCCAAGAGGTTTCCTCTGGTCAGCTGAAGAAGAGTCCGGAATGCCTTCCACCACATCTACTATATATGCTGCCACCCTTCCATCTCTCCCAGAATCTGAACTCACCAACAAAATCGCACAGGACACTATTAACCGGTACCCTCACCTCTTTAAAATTATGACTCCAATCAACATCACACACCTCGAAACTCTCCTACACTCTCACCCAAACCAACCTTATGTCCAGTCAGTATGCTGATGCCTATGTGAAGGTTTTTGGCCTCATGCCTCAATTCTGTCTGACACCCCTGACCCTTTTGATTTCTCTGATTGTCCCCTCTCTGAGGATGCACAAGCTTTCATCAGGGAACAGCGAGATAAGGAAATCCTCGCTGACTGTTTTTCCCCTTCATTTGGCTCCAAATTACTACCTGGCATGTTCAGCAGCCCTGTCAGAGCTGTCCCTAAACCACATTCTACAGGGCTTCATCTGATCACTGATCAGAGTGCAGAGCCACATTCCCTGAACTCATTCATTTCTAGAGAAGCCACGTCTGTCCATTATGACAACATGCATGACTTTGGAAAGCTGCTACAGAAAGCACATTCAAAGTATGGTCATGCTCCCGCATACCTCTTCAAGAGCGACTGCTTCGAAGTGTTTCGCCGCATCCCTATGCACCCTTTATGGCAAATCCAGCAAATTGTAACAGTTGATGGTGAACGTCATGTGGACTGTTGCCTGGTTTTCGGCAATTGAGGGGCACCCAATATCTGGTGCTCTTTCATGGTGCTAGTCATCTGGATTGCCATCTACATCAAATATATAGAAGATTTTCTTCATTATATGGATGACACTTTTGGCTACGATATGGACCCTGTCCTTGAATATTATGCACCATATGACAAACACTACCCGAAGAAGCAAGTCGCACTCCTCCACCTATGGGATGAACTCGGCCTGCCACACAACATCAAAAAACAAGAATTTGGTTCATCCCTTGTTATCATTGGTTTTCACATTGACCCTGTTTGCATATCAACGTCTATCTCTCACTAGGCGTGGGAAGAACTTGTAATCACCATCCACCAGTTCCTTGACACTTCAAAAGGCTGCTGATGTCCTCTACACCACTGGCAACATGTCCTTGGATGGGCCAACTGGGCCCTAAATGTCTTCCCTCTCCTATGCCCTGCTTTGCAATCCAGTTACACAAAAATAGCCGGAAAATTGCTTCGCAACGCAGGGATCTTCCTGAATAGAACGGTGATTTGCAACCTAGCCTGGTTTGCTGAGTGCATCAAAACAACACATGGCCTTCATTTCTTCGAAGACATTGAGTGGGATTATGTGCAAGCTGATTTGATCATATTTTGTGATGCATCAACAGTTGGTTTGGGTTTCTACATTCCTGCGAAAGCTCTAGGTTTTGCTGCTAACATCCCCCCAAACCCACTTGTCCCAAACATTTTATTTTACGAAACTTTGACCGTCACTTCTGAGGTCTCCTGGGCTGCGGCTCTGCACAACCCCCCTCGCCGGTTATTGGTCTATACTGACTCTCTGGACTCCATGAAAATGTTCCACAGTCTATGTGCTCATGATGGCTACAACAAGCTCTTGCCCCTTGTTGTAGAACAATTAATGACCAAAAGAATGTCACTTCGGGTATGTCACGTTGCAGGCATCAACAACCCAATAGCAGACACACTCTCACATGGCCTTTTCAACATTGCATGAGAATTGGTCCCCTCTGTTCATATAGGCTTATTTGAACTTCCTTGGGATACGCTAGGGGTAGCGGAAATATGATTCTGCAACCCATATCAACCAAGCAACCAAGGTGGGAAGCTTGGTCCCTTGAGCGCCTGGTCCACAAAATAGCTATAGCTCTCGGTCATGCGCTCGAGACTTCTACCACATCCACCTATGAATCCCACTTACAGTCCTACCTCACCTTTTGCCATAATCATCATTTTCCTATTGAACCCACAAACAACACACTATCTTTCTACATGGTCTATATGTGTCACCACTTGAAGCCTTCCACTGTCAGCACTTACCTCTCAGGTAGTTGTCACCTGCTTGAACCTTATTATCCAAATGTATGCAAAGCATGCTCCTCCCCAATGGTGACTCACTCATTAGCCGGTATGAAAAAGTTACACGGCCTCCAACCCACCAACCACAAGTGTGCCCTTACTTGTGAAGATCTCATCACTATTTTTCGTCTCCTTTCGTCCAACCCTGCCTACAACGATCACCTCTTCATGGCAATGCTCATCACTGGCTTTTTTGGCTTACTCCGTCTGGGGGAGCTTACATTACCTGACAATATTCGCAAACACTCCTTCAAGAAAGTAACTATGCGCCATACTTTATCACTAGAAACCTCATGTTTCTCATTTACCCTACCTTATGATAAGGTGGACCGTTTCTACGCAGGCAACAGCATTATTATCGAAGCCCTGCCCCACTCTTCCATTGATCCTCTTCCACATATGCTGAATTATCTCTCCAGACACGATTCGGCATTCCCGCTACTCCCTGCGCAATGGATAACCGCTCAGGGCCGACCTCTGACATATTCGTGGTTTGTATCTAGGCTGCAAAACCTCTTAGGCAACGAGGTCGCTGGACACTCACTACGCTCCGGAGGCACAACTGCCCTCGCCCTTGCTGGTGTCACCGATAACGCCATCCAAGCGATGGGCCACTGGAGTTTGGACACATGGCACATATATATTCGCAAGCATCCGGTGCGATTGCAAGCTCTGATGCACAACCATTCTGCCTTCCAAACACCCTCTTCAACCACCACCCACTCCTCCCTTCCTAATCATAGTAGGAAATAGGATGATTATCAAGAAATAAAACTGTTTAGATGGTGCTTAGCGCCAAGTATCTCCTACACTGCCACCCCTCCTTGTTACATGCAAACTCAACCGATTCGACAGGTTTATGTCAAATTCTCTTCAACATGAGCTCTAAATATACATTGAGTTTAGGCCTATGAAAAATGAGGGCAAATATATGTGCTCAAATCCACAGAAAAGTCATCCAAAAGTTATTTTGGGTTATATTGCTATTCCGACCATTCCAACCCCTATTTCCTGTATATCTCTTCACATTAAATATTTAAATACCACTGAAAACAACCTTCATTAATCATATAAATTTCTATTCTCAGTCCTCATCTAGGAAATTTGAACTAGCAAATCGATGTTAAATGTGGGACAGCGGAGGTGTCAACAAGCACTCTAGGTGATTGTATCAGTCTGGAAAATAGAATAAAATACAGTGGCGTGCAAAAAGAATGCACATGTGGTTTTCAGGCACTACATCATGCCACATCAAGCGGTGGCCTGGGGTATGAATATTAGGCTTATAGAGACAGTCTGAAAGTATTTTTTGAGCATAGAAACCCTGGCATTATTCTGCCTCTGGAGAGAAGTGTGATTTTCTGAAGCTGCCCTACTAAAAATAACTCAGTCTA
>KN837166.1:415707-427856 GCA_000827215.1 Sphaerobolus stellatus SS14
ATTAGGTTCAACTATGCCACGATATCTCAAGGAAGTACACTCACATATGAATTGACAGCTTAATTTCTTCTCATAAAGGAGAAAGAACCTCGTACATTTGAATTTTACTCTATATCTACTAAACCTCTGGAAGAATATGAAAGAAATCAGGAATTTACTGTGCGCGCAAAGTCTCGCGTCATCGCCTAGTTATGTGCAAGGCACTGGGTATTTACGCATGCAACCTCTCTAAATTAGGAGCATGAAATAGATTTCCAGAAAAAATAACAAGGACAATTGAAGTATTTCTGGCAGTATATCAGACCCGGATTGGCTGGAAATACAAAGAAACGACTCGGAAATGCTCATGAAAAAGATAGAATTGATCCATACAGGGATCTAACATGTAACCTTGGCATTATTAGTACCACGCTCTAACCAACTGAGATAATATACTATGGAGTTCTGGATTGATGGACATGAATCCATCATTACCAACACTTTCTTCCGCAAGGTATGCTGTTTCATTCAGAATTGATGTATAAATCTCATGCGTTGGCTTGATGATCTGCAGTGGAAGCTCTCGGGATAGAACCGAACCCAGAGGACGAACGTGAAAGCTTCAAAGGTCTCGACGTGTTTTGGGTTTGGATATCGTACGTTCCGCTTCAAAAATCATTATAACTTAGTTTTCGCTTTATTTAATTATACTTGGATGTCATTGACAGTATTAGCACCGTTATTTTCGGATTACCTGTAGGCATCCTCGGTCTCAAAGCATACAATTTATCATTCTTATATGATATGGACCAATTGGTACAGCTAAATGCAGATCATACAGCAGATAGGAGCAGATATAATCAGATATACGAGCGCAATCTGTCTTACAAAATTTCTTTTCTTCGACTCTGTAGGTGCCAAGCTGCTTCCTTCTGCTCTTCATCCTTCATGAGCTCGTTTGTCAGCTGGAAGCAGCCACGCGCAGACCAGCCCAGCCGGAGTTCTCACTGGGATTAATGACTTACGCCTGGGCTGAAGTCAAAACTGCACTCAATATCCCAATATATCAACTTAAGTTTTCAGATCAAGTTCATAATGTTACCTAATTCTCATTTTCAGGTGAATGCGCAATTGCTTCGCATACTAGAGAACAAGAACTGCTTGGAGCTGAGTCTTCTTTTACTAGTACTTCCTGTAATATTCGGCTTGTATTGTTTAAGATCACTTAAAGTTTTTATAGGCAGTTGAGGAGGGATTTATCCTCCGTCATTTCCAGATGAATAATCCCTTCCACATGCCATTGTTCCAACTGCTCTCGAGCAAGAAGTTCTTCAGGGAGTTCGACTCCTGGTTCATAATCGCAATAGGAGAAGATAACTTTCTTCACAGGAACGCACGGCGAGGCACCGTCGTTCTCCATATCTGCGGTCCTATTAACGTTCCGTGCCAGGATAATCCTTTCTATTCCAGTGAATTCTTTTGGTATTCGCCACCTATCAAAGTGGTCATGTTTGGCAACTGGAATTGGCCATCATCCTGCCTTAATGCAAGGAAGTTCTACAATTCGTCAGGATCCTCGTGTTCCTCCATACAAGCAAACCATCAGAAAACCGTCACGGTTTCGCTCCAGGCAACAAGGTGTGGATCTCTTTTATCTTTTAAGCAAAGATAGTCAGAAATGACATTGATGCACAATATTTTGCTGTCACTTGCCCGTGCGTCCTCAGAACTGCTGGATCTGCAAAATTGGCGGAATGAAAAATAAACAAATCTTCCAGTCGTGGAATATCGATTACATTTCATACAGAGGATGGGAAAGTCAGATAGTCCATGTATAATTTCCGTAAATTAAATAAGGTAATGTATTTCGGATGGAAGTCTTGAGGTGTTCCAGAAATCCATGCTGGATCATCATATCCAATTTTAAAGTAAAGAACACGGAGCTCACGTAGATTTGAAGAGTGATTGAGCAAATTGGTGAATACCCTTGGATATGTCCCCTTAATGTGAGATGCGTGGTCTCCATTATTAGGTATCCACGCAGTGAAGACTAGGTGCTTCATTAAATATATCATACAAAGGTATCCCGGGTGCAATGAATATTGTTTGCCTACTCCTATTGTAAGAGATAGATGCCTTAATTCCAGCAATTGCAACGGTAGATACTTCAAAGACAACGCAAAGTGCGTTTCGGGGACCCCGTGAACGGAGAAAATGGGCCAT
The DNA here is from genome assembly GCA_000827215.1 of Sphaerobolus stellatus SS14. NCBI lineage: Eukaryota > Fungi > Basidiomycota > Agaricomycetes > Geastrales > Sphaerobolaceae > Sphaerobolus > Sphaerobolus stellatus. The sequence continues at coordinate 417,910 of KN837166.1, forward strand.
GTCCCATCGCGAAGAACACGAGAGAAGAAGATTATGAAATGCGGGATGTTGATTTTGAGAGAATGAATATTTAAGAATAATCGCGTCCACAATCCAGAAACCGTTGGAACTTGAATATATCTTTCACTTGAAGGGATTCGAGTCTGGGACCGCCGATGAATTTGTAACGGCCCGCCAAATCAATGTGAGACCAAAGTACAGGGGAAGAAAGCGCTATTTCTCTCCATCTTTGGCATACCATGGTGATTGCAACCAAAGAGTAACAGTCGAAAGGGAATAAATCGATGAAGTACTCAAACACCATGATTAAGATATCTTCCGGAAGCATGCGCACAGGTGCAATGCGGGCTATTTGATGTCATCTATTACCTTCGAGATAGCCATATGCGTTCCTGAGTCTGTGTAATTTGGAAGCTAGCCTGTCCATTTCGCTTTTGAGGAAGTGCAGGTGCAAAGACGCATCGTTGGTATTTGCTTCAATCTGCATCCTTTCTATAGGATCTGGATATCCATGTTGATTGGAAAAAAAAATAGGATATTTTGATCAAGATAAGTCTCATGGTATATATCAGACTCCTATGGGTTGCAGCTGTCAACATCGAATCATAGCTGATATATGGGAAATATGATAACAAACCGCGGTTTTATTTTCCCTTCTCACATGTAGCAGATTTTCACGTTATTCGTGCCTTACAGAAGACATAACCACTTCAGTTTCAAAGCAATGAGGAGAGCATCCGACTTCGTCAGAGCGTCAACTTCAACAGTCGAGGTCGTGCAAGTTCTTGGCAGGCTTGGAACATGAGCGCTTGAGCACTAGCTGACATAATTCGCAAAATCAACCAAACCGTTCTATTTTCGGTTACCCAACCGACATGAGAATGATCAGCAACCGTCAGTGACCGACAATGCCTTTGCAGTTCATGACTCATCCACTGCATCTATTTGGTTCACATTCCAAGCGCTGAAGCTCACATTTTTCTTGTTGTGAACTCCAGGTCTGATCATCTAGCCTTTCGTTCGAAATATCCAATCATATTTCTCGTTAACTGCCAGGTAGGATAAAAAGAAAGATATTATAACCCAGTATTTTAATTAAGAAGATAATCGAAGTTCGATACAGATATCTATATTATTGTAATCCGTGCTCCGCAATCAAGACCAAATTCGAGGAGAACTCGCCTTGAATACTCAGCGGTACCCGACAGGAGGAAAGTACGTGCTGTGCACTGCGAAGAGCGTTGTCGATTTGATTGAATGAAGTAACATACAATAGCTCATTAAGCATTGCTTAATTTTGCGGGAAATGTACGCTACTTACTGAGCCGCAAATAAATAAGAAATAAATGCGCGGTAACGCGATTCTTGAAATTATACACAAAGGTCAAGAATATAGCACCATTCCTAAAGAAAGCAACATGTTATTAATATAAAATCTTGCCATGCTTTGAGTAGTAGCATAGCTCCCAAAACATCTATGAGTTACTAACGGATGTTGTCGGAGCTTTATTTTTAGATGGCTTATGAGAATATTATTCAATTCAAGCATAATACTTATAATAGCGGAGCGGGTCGCAACGGACTGCACTAATACCTGAAAGAATGTCATGAGATCAGTGGTCAAACCATACTCCTGAAAGTCATACATCCATCTTTTGAACAGCAAACCAGAGGTTTCGATTTATATAACTATGCTTTTTTAGAAATTCGCGAGCCGCCTAGTTTGACGTCATCAGAGCTTCTGATATTGAGTGCGGAAATATTTTTTCGCCGGTCAGTGATCCTACAGGAATAAAACGAAAATGAGAATTAAACAAATAATAAAGTCCCAAATACCTTCAATTTATCTTTCGAAGCCGTTCCAGGAGATGGTCAAGAGGAAAGAGCAAGTTCGTATGTGCCGTGCGGAAACAAATCGGCAGACTTCGTCAGGGTTCCGGTACCGGCTCCTTTCAACTCAACCCTGACATTCGACATCGACCTATTGCTATCCAGGAGTTTGTTCTTGGTCAAGAGGAAAGGGCAAGTTCGTATGTGCCGTGCGGAACCAAATCGGCAGACTCCGTCAGGGCTCCGGTACCGGCTCCTTTCAACTCAACCTTGTCATTCGACATCCACCTATTGCTATCCAGGACTTTGCCCTGCTTGACTTCCGTTGTATCACCATCTACCAATTTTATGCCATATTGATCTCCACATGACATATAGCCTCGAGTTCATACTCGTTCTGGAAAGTTTTTCTGTGCCATTAAAGGAAAGCCACTCGCCGAGCTTCATGACATCGTAAAGACAGAGTCATACAGTGTGTGGCTGAACCTATTATCTGCTCTTCGTGACGGTTCTGGATGACCAGCCGCGCCTAATGTTCTGTATAAAACTTTGCTTCTTGGACCTCCTGTAATTCATTAGACTTGAACTCTTCTGCCTTCTGTCTTGCAACCTTTAATCATCATGAAGTTCTCCGTTGCTGCCGTCTCTGCCGTCTTCCTTGCAGGTGTTTCTGCCGCTGTAAGATGTCTGCTACTTTTGTATTTATATTTTGACCGACGCCTTTCGCAGCCTGCCGGAACTGCAACAGCTGCTGCACCCCAAGCCACCGAGACCTTGGGTTGGGCTCAACACTGGTATGTCTATAATAATCTCTTACTATTCCATCCACTCAATTTGAAATATAGGATTAAGACCCCTGTATGATAAGTTTTGGCCGTTAGCTTCAAATCATTCTAATACTGTTTTCCTGCACCTAGAGTGGCCAATTCCTTCAATCCGCTACTCCCTGGCAGCCAAGTGATGCAGTCCTCGGATCCCCCTTGACTGCTGGCGAATTCAATATCGTCTCAACCTCTCTTGTCGACACCGTTCATACCCCGACTATGATGTACGCTACGGTTGCCCCCATCACCGCAGGAGCCACCATGCTCAAAGTTAGCTTCGAGGCGGGACTCGTTACCCCTGCCTCTGGTGGCGCATTTGCTTGGTCTGGAACCTCTAAAGCTTTGACCTGGAGCCGTGACGATTCCACTTTTACTGTGAGTGTTCTAAGGCTCTTTATGTAATGACCGTGACACTCATTGTACTATAGGGCTGGATCACTTGCGATAGCGTTCTTTTTGCCAACCTGAAGTCCACTGTTCCCTCGGGCTGCACTTCCGTCACTATTTCTTCTTCCGTCACCACCTTTGCCACCGATTAAGTAATACTTTTCTTGTATCTGACGTTGCATTATCTGGTAGAATAGAGCCTATACTACTTTAATATACCTACTTTAATCATTTGTGTTACATCGAGTGAGCCTCGATATAGAATGTTCTGGTCAGAATATGCTTTAATCTTATGAGTTTTTCTCAGCCATTACTTCCCATAAGACCTTCACAACCTGGCGGATTGCAGTGGATAATCTTATAGAGCCTCATGTGGCATCTCGCACTTTCAAGTTCATTATCATTCAAGTTCTTAGTGTCACCTTCAGATCGGGCGTCTTTAAATTCGTAGCTATCCAAATCATATCAGTAGACCTCTGGCTGTAGTTATTTTGATTTGATTATTAGGTTCAACTATGCCACGATATCTCAAGGAAGTACACTCACATATGAATTGACAGCTTAATTTCTTCTCATAAAGGAGAAAGAACCTCGTACGTTTAAATTTTACTCTATATCTACTAAGCCTCTGGAAGAATATGAAAGAAATCGGGTATTCACTGTGCGCGCAAAGCCTCGCGTCATCGCCTAGTTATGTGCAAGGCACTGGGTATTTACGCATGCAACCTCTCTAAATTAAGAGCATGAATTAGATTTCCAGAAAAACAACAAGGACAATTGAAGTATTTCCGGCAGTATATCAGACCAGGATTGGCTCGAAATGCAAATAAACGACTCGGAAATGTTCATGAAAAAGATAGGATTGGTCCATACAGGGGTCTAACATGTAACCTTGGTATTATTAGTACCACGCTCTAACCAACTGCGCTAATATGCCATGGGGTCCTGGATTGATGGACATGAATCCCGTCATTATCACCTTCAATCGCAGCTTAAATTCCGCAACCTTTCCTGCGCTAAGCCTACGTTCGGCGCAAGCCTCTTGCAAGCCTCGCAGTGTACAGTCGATTAGTACCATCGGATGATGTCAACAGCGAGATCTGATGGCACCTCAACTTCTAATGTGAATCATTTTGTAGTCCCCCTGAGACCGAATTGCAACGCACTTGAGTTTTCGGGAGCCAGAGAATTATGAGTTATTGTTGAGTAACCACAGAGATTTCTCTAAGTATGAGAAGGATATCAGTGCTCTAAACGGGTCAAAAGAGTAGTTTGGCTCGATTAAAAACAATGCTTGGGATTTCCGAGTGCCAGCCAAGTGCCTGGCAGTGGCAGAACAGCTAGATATCATTCAAGCTTCGGAAAGTACGCAGCCCTTATGAGCGCATTATTAAGACATCAATATAACATATTATCTAATAACTTCATTTCATGTTAAAGAGCCCATTTCTGTTGCAGGCCCGTTCATGTTTCGGCATATATTCGCCATGCTACTTTTCAACTCTCTGCTGGCTGTGGGCCAAACAGTTTAATTATTTCCATTTTTTCAAGAACAGGCGTATTGGTAGCTACATCTCAAGTGATTTAAGTAAGAATTTAAGAATTATTTCGATTGTATTCTTTACCTCAAAATTCTATTTATTGGCTTCCAAACGGAATGTACCAGAGAAACCCCCACCTTCCTTCACCAACCATCTCTCTTTACTTTTCACTGATATTGGGACACCGAGGTATGGTTATATTCCTCTAAAATTGAGAATAAATTCATTCCAACGAGGGGAAAGGACTTGAACGAGCCTGAAGTCTCATACTCTTGAGACCGACGAGGAGCACAGTGACACCGAAATGGTGGAGTCGAGAGTGGTGTTGACGAAATTACGAGAACTTATCCAGCTGGCAGCACGGATCTGAGGGTGCTCCTTCCTTTTTTACCCAACACCCCTGCTAGATATTTCTGTCTTGGGTTTTACAATGCTTATATACACACTTTTATTGCGAAAGGAATTCTAAAACTTTCAAATATTCATGTATTGAGTATATACTTATGTTATAACCATGATACAGGCCTTCCTCTTCGCTGTCCTCGATCCCGCACAGTACGGTAGTCTTCCTCCTATGACCGAAAGCGACTATGAGCTGAAGGTGATCCTAACTGACGACACAGAGGCAAAAGAGCTGCGCAGAGAGGCTCGAACTTTCGACCTTCCAATTGAACTACAGTCTCGTAAGAGACAGTAACAGTCGGACGGTATAGCCAGCTAAGCCACGGGGAACATGTAATGCCATATTGAAGGATATCTCAACCACCGCGGCCTTAATTTCGTTCAGGACAATCTTCAAGAAAGTAAGTTCTTGAGAAGAACATCGCAATAAGCGTGCCTAGAGTTAGATTTATCGACCAAACTGCCAGGCTGCTGGTTATCGTACGTGATCACTGATGGCAGTGCGCGCGAGAGGCTACTACTGTGGCCGCATAATTGGTAAGTCGAGGCAGTCCGTGGATGGTATAAAACGATGGCCTACCAGTGCAATTCATGATAGTAGAATATAGTCTCCAGAAAGTCAACTGTTGTGGAGTGACAGGCACTTGTTCATGTAGTAAGCGCCTGTTGGGAACACTTCGAATGTCCAGGCCGAAGTAATACTGCAAGGAGGGACCTTGCCAAAGTCCGCATTAGTCGGGATGGGATGGGATATAGCTTCAGCATCCATTCAATTCAGGACATCTTCGCACATCATAGGGGTAGAGGAGGAGGATGCGGAGGTCACGATGCAGCGGCATTGGAGAACCAATAGCTCTCTAACGTCGATGAAGCCAAAAGGACGAGCACTAATTGAAGACGCTGACCACGACGACAGATGCGAACGATGGTCTTATGGGGTTGAGCTGAAAGAAAGCGTTCTGGACGGGTTGGTGTAGTGGACGACATCGTTCGACCTGCGTCTCCGAGATGAGCAAAACGATGGGGTCTGAACAGGGAATATAAGTTGAACATACCTTTAATAAACAATGTGCAAGGGCGTACCTAGCGATATATGGAGCGGCTGACGCGGAATGGAAGGAAGTAGGTTGAAGGAATAGACGCCGAACACCCATCGATGACCAGTAGCAACAAGATATCTTAGCAATGGAGAGATGTAAGTGGGATTCGGTAACATATATAAAGTAGGGGTTTGCAGAATACCTATTATTCGAGCAGATCGACTAGAAGACCAGCTCCCGCTAGCACACGTCAGAAACAGGCGCGGCCGATATCTTGTCAGATTGAAGCATTGCCAAGTTTGATGCAGTTATAGGGTCTGAGTCATCTAAGCTTAATATAGTAATGCTCGTGGAGAACCGCGGATAGCGTTGTTGAGTGGCAGATGGGGCGTGTACTGAGACGTCGAGACGTAGGTGTATCGCATTCCATGTCGCCCAACAAAAGTACGTCGATAGGAGACAATTATGGATCATGAATCCTAGTGAGAGAGTATCACGGGTTTAAACGTCCTGTTGAAGTAGAAGACGACGGTCAAGATGGAATATTGGCTATAGAGATTGCTCATAGTACGTACCCTGAAGTCGTGTATATCCAATCAGAATGACCTTCCATCTTAAAGCTTCCGATTGATGCCTCCATAGCCAAGATATATTCAGTGTAGACGCGTCAAGACAAAGGTTGATATGCACAGTAAGGCGGATGTTCGTGACTTGAGGATACGAAGCGTAAGTCCTAGAAATATCACGACAGAAAAGGAATTACACGTACCTCATATTCCCGTATTACCTAGATACAACTCCCCAGTACGATATAGCATGGTCTCTTTGAAAATGTGCGATGATGGGGGACGAACTCGCTGGTGACCTCGATGTCATGCGAGCAGCCTGGTTGGAACTATGACGACCATTCCTGGGATGAGGTCTTGATTTAGAGCTAAATAGGAAGTAAACTTGAATAAGATATGCGATGAATGACGGAGACATATATCTCACTGAGGATTGAACGTTATTGAGCGGCGAGTTCGAGCAGGAGCAAGGAGTTGCAGCTCCGCTTCGGTACCGGCCGTTCAAGCCTAAGACGCCATCAACTTCAGGTTTAAATCTGGGTTTACACGGAGCGAATCGACCGAGGCGCGCATTACGGCATCGCATTGACCCGCGCCGCTACTTCCCTTCCTCCTCAACACTTCTGGCAGTCGGGTTCAAGGTTGTGCAGGGGGCGTACTTTTTTGCAGCCATAGTGCGCAGCCTTGTGGGTTCACCCGCTGCTAGGTTAAAAGAGAGAAGGAGAGGGATCCGCCGCCATCCCATTCGCCAGCCGAACCATTCAAGGTACGTTCCTCACCGCTGTTGAGGAACTCACTGAGACTCAGCAGTCTCCCGCGTCACATTTCATTTGCTTTCCCATCCACCGCTCCCCATTTTGCCGCCGCTCGCCTTCGTCCCTTGCATTTTTTGTAGACCCGCGTCCACACGTGCCCGCTGCCCGTTCGAGTTTAATTCACGTTTAGATTCTATTCACGCCGGTCGAATCCGATGAGCCACCAACAGCTTACGTCATCGCTACGGCACGCGTTGCGGCTTCTTCTCCTCACAGCGCCCTTTAGACGGGGTTCAAGGTTGCACAGGGGGCGTGCCATTGGTAGCCACTAGCGTGCACTTCATAGGATCACCCGTCCCCTCGATATTCAGGAATAGAGGTGGGAGGACCGCGGCTTTTCTCCCAGCTACTCCCTACACCTCGCTAGGTACATCCTCTGCCGCTGTCGAGGGTTCCGCTCGCCAATTCGACTTCGCTAGCCGACCCTTCGCGCAATTCTGCGCCGAGTATTGCCTTGTCTCTCGCCCACTCCAGCAGGAACTTGCAGGGAGATCGGATTCGAATTATGTTTACATAGTCGGTCGAGACGCCCATTACGTCATCGCCTTGACCCGCGCCGCTGCTTCCCTTTCTCCTCTACACTTCAAGCAGTTGGGTTCAAGGTTGCGCAGGGGGCGTGCGATTGGCAGCCACCGGAGTGCGCAGCCTTGTGGGAACACCCGCTGCCTTGGTTTAAGGAGGAAGGAGAGGGATACCGCCGTTATCCCATACGCTAGCTGAACCTTCGCAAGGTACATTCCTCGCCGCTGTCGAGGAATTCGCACGCTAACTGAGACTCGCTAGTCTTCCGCGCCGCGTTATTTTTGCTTTCCCACCCTCCGCAGCCTATTTCCTTCTGTCTTTTTTATTTTATTTTATTTATTTCGTTATTCATGTGTTGGCCTAAATAGTAATTTCATGCGTCTCGTAACTTTGTATTTCTCTCTCTTGCCGCTGATCACATTACATGTTTATCTGTCTCACCATTGTAATTCTTTCTCTTCTCTCCGTGTTTCGCTCCCATGTATCTGGATGGTTATCAATATAAAATAATTTGGATGGCGCCTAGTGCCAAGTATCACCGCCTCTCCTCGCTCTTCTGCAACTCAGCCGATTTGTGTGGTATGAGTAGACAATTAATAAACCAACTTATTTACTTACATGGATTTGTATAGATTACTACTGCATATTTACAATGTATTAGTATAATAAAATCGGGACTTCTATCCCTACAGAACACCGTGGAATGGTTTATGCTCAATAAGAACTGCTCGCTCGCTCGTTTTACTTTGTCTGGGGATATTCTATAAACGGGAGTCTTCTATCTCCAACCTGACGGAATTCGTTATCTGGGAAGAAGAACGAATTTCCATTGCCTCCTTTGTATGGAGGCCACGTGGACACCCTATCATTAGTGTTCATTGATTAATAATCTTGCAATGAGTATATAAAAATCGAGCTCCATTCCCCGCGATTAACGCCTTCCCCCATTGACATGTCCGACTTGCTATCTTCCCTAGAAAAAATCAGCTCTCCCGGGAAATCGGATGAGATCGAGGATCTTCAACAGACGGTCGATCATGAAGGCGATATACGGTCCAGATTGCAAAGATATAAATTGGGCTTTCTCCTTCCATCGCAAGGTATGCTGCATAACCCAGACTGATCCAAAAACTCATACTTTGGTTTGATGATCTGCAGTGGAAGCTCAGGGGATAGAACCGATCCCAGAGGATGAACGTGAGAGCTTCAAAAGTCTCGATATGTTTTGGGTTTGGATATCGTACGTTTCGCTTTAAGAATCATTAAAATCTAGTTTTCGCTTTATTTAATTATCCTTGGATTTCTTTGACAGTATCAGTACCGTTATTTCCGGATTACCTATAGGCATCCTCGGACCCAAAGCATACAATTTATCATTCTTGGCAACAATGGTCACCCTTATAACATTTCAATTCTTGTACGATTGATTCCTTCAACTGGTCTGGTTGCCGTTGATTTGATTTTAACAGAGGAGCTTTGGCTGTAGGATTTATCGCTGCCATGGGAGCACGTTTGGGCATGCGTACTATGGTCATTACGAGATATTCCTACGGGTATTGGGGTGGTGTCATCATATCGATCTTGGCCATTCTGTCACAGGTGTGTTCTTAGATGATTATGCGGCACGACATTGCTTTAAGAGTGATTTTTTCAGCTCGGATGGGCTTTGGTTGGAGCGGTGTTGGCTGGTCAGATCTTGCATGGAGTTAATTCGAATATTCCTTCGGCAGTCGGTATTCTGATTATAAGGTCCGACTTTGGCTCGTCGGCCATTGTATTTTCTTGTCCTGGTAGATAGATCATTTTGAAGTCATATTCGCTCAAGAAGTCCACCCATCTGTGTTGCCTTGCTGATAGCTTAGGTTGTGACATTAAGAACTCCAGTGGTTTATGATCGGTATATATTCTGAAATTCGTGCCTTGTAAATAATGGCCGAATCGTTTTAGCGATTCGATCACTGCTAGCAATTCCCGTTCGTGCACCGGGTAATTCTGTTGCGCGGGTGTGAATTTCCCTGAC
>KN837166.1:437452-470442 GCA_000827215.1 Sphaerobolus stellatus SS14
TACTGCTATATATCCGGAACGGCACTGATGACCCTCCACCAGAGTCCATCGAAACTACTCAGACCTTCTCTAATACTCATATGAATTCTATTTCTTTGAAATCCTCTGCTCATTTCATCAGTTCAGTCCTAGAATAGCTTTGTAGTATAGTACCGTCTCTCTGACATCCTTGTAATTAGTTCTGGCAATATATATATCAATATTTTATACATTTATTACTATCTATTGGAGGCAAAATTGAATTAAATAATAAATACAGCTAATTAAATTGCTCTATACTGCCCTTTTGAGGCTATAAGCCCTATGATTTCTAGTATAGATGTGCATAGTGCCTGCGGCCGCTATCCTAGCAGAACGCTAGGCGATTTTCAGGTGCGCTACAGATGCTACCATAGTGTACATAAATTACAGAGGCTATAGTCGCTATAGTCGCTATATAGCCTCTGTAGCTTTTTGCCAGGTTTCCTGATGATCTATGTCCGAAGCATGTAGGGACGAAGATACATTGACGATGGTGAGGAGCAAAGGAAAAGGACGAGCACATGTTAAGGACGTCGAGGAAGGAAGCTCAAAATGTCTTCGGGAGATGGTAGTTAAGGAAAGAGAGGCAACGGTGGAGCTGTGGAGCTGTGTGGGGCTTTAAGCACCAGCTAGCGCTCAAGGGTTAAGCAAAATTGCGGCCATTCATTTCATTTATATTTAGCTGTCATAAGTGGTTCAGCGAAGTTGTGGAGGCGAGGGTTGGATCCTTAGGAAACTAGAATGAGAAGACACAATACTCCAACTCGTTTAACTGGAGTTATTTGGGAAATGAATGAGGAAATTGTGGTGCTATAATCTCTCCACAGCTACTGTTGATTTAAAAGGCGGCGGCAACGACTATAGTCTGTAATGTGTCGAGTTATCCCACTTACACTATCTACCTACAGCTGAGCCAACAGCCCCAAGATATAGTAACACAAGGTTTTGAGATTATATTCAATAATTCAGAGCTTAGTTGAGTAGGGTAGATAATACAGTATAACATCCGTGATGGATATCAGTGATGCATTTACAAGTTTTTTTTGCTGAGTAGCTAGGGCAATATAATATCCCCCTTCACAGCAACACGATGATATACTGCACACGAGAAAGGTTCTAAGATATAAAAACTATATTCTAAAGGGCTATATAGTATGGTCTTATAATGCCTGAAATGATCTCTACGGATATGATAATGTCTGATAAAGTCCAGCTGTATTTGATAAAAACATGATAATGCATTGTCAGACTGTCATGCATAATAATGTCTTAGGCATTTTTGCGACATACGGATGAATCCCAAAATGTAATTGCTCTCAACAAGGAATTTTGAGGGCAAGGTGTTGCATATAGACCAAATGCAGTGATTTCATTGACAGAGCCAGGGCCATAATAGTAACCACGGTAGGTGATGTGAAGTATTTCAAGGTCAGAGAAATGTGAATGGACAGAAAATATGTCTGGAAAGGTATTCTAGATTTGCTGTAAATGACACATTTATAAGTGATAATGGAAAGGTGATGTACTCCTCGAATATCACAACTCTCCAAGGAAAAAGAAGTGAAAAGCTCCTTGACTAAAGGTCATATGATCGCCATCTTTGCCAGTACATTTTCCAATATATCTTGGTGGGATGCATTGCTGTTGCAAATAGCATGCATGGATAGGCTAAGAGAGTAAGTCTACTTCATTGGATTTGATCTGGTGAAGGGACATCCCATGTAGTCTGTCAGATTGTCCATAAACTCTATGGCCCTTAGATTGGGTGCGGATGGAATAATTGTAGGGTGAAGTATCGATGGGCCACTAAACGAAGTTAGATGGTTGAGATTGACATGCTTTAGCTCTGAACTCAGACAGTTGTCAGCCCTGTAGTAAAAGGATAGCTCCAATCCCTTAAACTGATGTCTATCCACATTTTCGATGATATCCCAGAGATGTCTGAGCCGATACTCATCAGCATTATCAGTTCTCCAATAAATGGAAACATAATTAATGCTCCAAAGTTTAACCAAGGTAGCAGGTGAAAGCTGCAGCAATAGCCATTCCTCCAACGATACAGACCGGATAGGCAAATCCAGCCCATCTAGAAAGTCGATAATACACTGGAAACATTGTAAAATTTCTTAAGTCTAAAAGTCCCAGGAAATCTTATGCCTCTGGCAAATAGTATCAGCATTTCTTGGGGCAAAAATTGACAGGAAATGTTGATGACTTTGAAGATTTCCTGAAGCATGAAAGATTGGATTGCATTAGCATTTCCTGAAATTGTAAAACTTGGATGCATTCAGAGTTTTTACAAGATTTCCTGAGGTCGGAAATGTTGGTAAAATTAAATGTATTTACCTAGCTTTCTAAATACACAAATGTACAGAAAATTATGGGTTTGCTCAAGATTCCTAGCGGAGATTATCATGGGGAAACATCAAATAACTTTAGAATTTCCTGAATATATAAACAGCACAGAAATTTTGTATTTGTCCAAGATTTCCAGGTCAACATTACCCTGAATAAATGCTGAATCACATTAGAATTTCCTGAATACACAAACATTGGAGAAATCTGAATTTACCTAAGATTTCCTGACACAAACACTGAGGAAATGTTAAATAATATCAATCTTTCCTGAGCAAGATTACTGTCAGAAAAATCATCATTTTCCCAAAATTTCCTGGATATGGAAATTTGAGAATGGGGAAATTTTGGGAAAATGATGATTTTCTGGTGGTGGTCTTGCTCAGGAAATCTTGATATTATTCAACATTTCCTCAGTGTTTGTGCATCAGGAAACCTTAGCTAAATCCAGAGTTTCTCCAATGTTTGTGTACTCAGGAAATTCTAACATAATTCAGCATTTCCTCAGAGTAATGTTGGCCAGGAAATCTTGAACAAATCCAAAATTTCTGTGCTGTTTATATTTCAAGAAATTATAAAGTGATTTGATGTTTCTCCATGATAATCTCAGCAGGAAATCTTGAACAAATCCATTATTTTCTGTACATTTGTGTTTTTAGAAAGCTAGGTAAATGCATTTAATTTTACCAACATTTCTGACCTCAGGAAATCTTGTGAAAACTCTGAATGCATCCAAGTTTTCCATTTAAGGAAATGTTAACACAATTCAATTTTTCATGCTTCAGCAAATCTTCAAATTAATCAACATTTTATGCCAATTTTTGCCCCAAGAAATGCTAACACTATTTGCCAGAGGCATAAGATTTCCTGGGACTTTTAGACTCAGGAAATTTTACAATGTCTCCAGTGATATGTTGTCCACGTTGAGTGGCCAGCATGGATTCTTCATATTCTTCACTATAGGGTGGGTATGTTAGGTAATGCATTATTGGGAGAACAACTTGTGTTGTGTCGTTGGGACGTAAATGGCCTTGTACATCGAATTCAATGTAACTGTACCTCGCGGAGCTCAGTTGCATCCCCCAATGGAAGAGTGACCGACGTTCTCCATATTCAGGAGTTAGATGTGGTTTCCAATGCGGACCCGAGAATCTAAAATTGTGCTCGAAAACAGTGACATTGTAGCTGGGGAGCTGTGGGGATGAGGTCGTCTAGTTCTTGATAGACAGTCATAGAAGAGTATGGAGGTCCCGTCAAAGAGCTTTTGGTCGTTTCTCATACGGAGGAGGCGGGTGACTTTCTTCCATATAGAAAATCGTCTCATAGTCATCTGTGTCCTTTGCGTTTCCATTCTTCTTGAGTGTCATCGAAATAGTCCTTAAGATACCAGACCAATAGACAATTTCCATATGTTATATGACCGAAAGAATGGCATAGTTATTCGTGCATAACGAAATACGGGCTCTTGTACGGCATAACTATGTGAAAGAGAGTCCATGAGTTGGGTAAAATTGGCCACCGCATCCTGAAAACGTCGCAGTTCTGAAGACGACGGGGATCGTTGCCAACCTGACGACGCGAGAGACCTTCGATAGACTGAATAAGTATAAGTCTCGGTGTACATCAGGAAAGTTGACACGGACCCCCTTTGACGCCTGTGCTAAGAGGTAGTATGAATAGTAGCTGGTGCTATATAGTGCTATATACCGTTTTTAGTGAATGTAACGTTGGATAGTCCCCATAGAACGGGCGTCTAGGCTACACGGACTAGGAACACTATATAGCTCTACCTAGAAATTGCACGTTTTACTGATGTAAGATGATCTGTTCAGCTATTTGGAGCGAGATATCGAAGGGTAATTCTAACATCAGAGAATCAGCAAGGTAGGAGAAAGGATATGACTCATCGTTAGGAACACGTTTGTCAGCGGGGTGACAGGAGTATGATTAAGATATGCGAGCCGATAAGGTTCCGGTTCCGGTGGTTGTCCTGACCTCTGGGAGTCCTGGAAATTTATTCCATCTAACTTCCACTTTGAAAAAATATCTCAGTTGCGTGAAATGTACAGTTGAAATTCCCTGAGCTTCCCGAAGAAAAATTCTGTTAGAATATAGAATATCTATTAATCGTAGTTCGAGGTTGGAAGAGTTTTAGGTGTTAAACTAAATGTGATGAAAGAAAATATGCATGATAGATATTCATGAACGGCGGGCAGGTGGAAGAAACGTTTGCTATAATTACATATAAATGTTCAAGAACGAAGACAAAGCCAAAATGCCAATCGTAATGCTAAGGAATATGAGTCGTGTGAAATCGTTCTGGCGTTCAGTGTTCTGGATGAATTTTCGGTAAGTACCTGCGGATAATTCAGAATTCAATCAACCTTCGGAGGGAATTAGATGGATATATTTGCTATGAAAAAGGAAAGGACCATCCATACCTCAGAGATATAAGTGTCTAACACTCTATGTCGACGATGCGAGTCCAAATGCCAGCTTGGTCGTGCATTTCTTGGACACTTTCATCTCCAAAATGGTGTGATATGACTATATATCGCGTGTCTTCCACATCAACTCCAAGTTCCTCCAAAAGGGCTTTCCTGACGACTACTTCGCCGATAATCTCGCCTTTTGAAGTCTTCCAAGGCAGGAGAATTATTTTCTTCAGCTTAAACTTGGAATTTGTAACGTTGAGGAAATGGCGCTGGTCTTGGATCACCAGATGCCGCGAGATTCCGGTTCCGATACTGATAGGCAATGCCAGGTGAGTTAGCAATGGGGTAATTGTAGGGCTGAGAACGATCCCCCTCATGTTCCATCGTGGAGGAAGGGTAATGTGGGTCAAGGATGATAGGACTGCTCTGCTCGGAAGCTCCTCAAATACAGCTTTTCGACTTCGAAGTGCCAGATATTGACATCTTGATAGATCTTCAAATCGATTTATATAGGAGAAATGGGGGATAGAAAGACTCCGCAGATTTGGCATCTTGACCCGGCCAGAGAAATCGGAGTCCTTTGGGATGTACAGTTCTCGAACAAATGCGCTGTATGAAACACCTCGAGTTTTCGCACTGATGGTGGCTAGAAAATAGGACCATGCTTCGTTATCCACCAGGAAGACAGCGTAGTAGAGAATCGGTGCTGCCAGTTCGAAGACAGAGCGAGACACTCTACAAAGTACTGCGCCTGTAGATTGGGACATCGATATAGCCCACTGAAAGATAACTTCAACAACGTCTGTAGGCAAGTTGTTGAATGAAAACGCATTTTGTTCGTTCATTGATGCAATTGATTTGTGCCTTTCATTATCTAGGAAGTTTTAGTCGTTCGTTCATATCCCGATCGAGCATGGGCTTACATACCAGAAGTCTTTAACCCCAAATCCTCAATATCGTGCCGTACTTTGCCAAGTTTCAACGACGATGGTATGATCCAAGATGTCATGTTAGAAAACCTGCTGGCTTTCCCGTGAGGACTACGG
This sequence comes from Sphaerobolus stellatus SS14, assembly GCA_000827215.1. Lineage (NCBI taxonomy): Eukaryota > Fungi > Basidiomycota > Agaricomycetes > Geastrales > Sphaerobolaceae > Sphaerobolus > Sphaerobolus stellatus. The sequence goes on from KN837166.1 coordinate 443,310, forward strand.
GAACCACGGCGTCCGTGTCCTAGAAATAGCACGCTGTGCTGGGGAAATTCTGGTCTGGCATTAAAAACTGCGCACCATTCTCAAAGTGTGGAGTATGGGGCATACCTTGCATAACGAATGTCAAACACAACGGTGGATGGAACGATTCAGTCACGTAGTGGTGTGCTAAGTAACTGTGAGAAAATTTGTGAGAAAATTGTAAGTTGAATCTATATTAGAGAGTTGTACTCACACGAACAAGCCAAACGCGGGTGATAAATCCCTAGCTATATAGCTCAGTATACCGATGGAAAAGTGGGCATGGAGGATAGTGAGTAAGACACGCAGTACTTATATCGGTCCTGTGACTAGCCGGTGTCAACCGGTGTCAGCGATAGCCAATCAGACGTGTTTTCTGACAACTCCGCCAGGGGGTATTATGGGTGTATATGGACCACAATCCCTGATCGACGCCACTATAAACCTTTTATTTGTTGCCAACATTGAAAGTAGGTTCTCAGGCATAATACTTAGGTCATAATGGTCATATCAGCCCTGATAGAGCCAGGCCAAATCATGATGAATATCTGATCAGTACCTGACGTGTTCGTTAGTTTGAATTTCATTTCTGCTTGACTTTATCAGACACGATTTTTTTGCGGTATTGTTGTTATTATTTTTCTTTGAATAATTTATTTACATGGTCAAAAGCTAGATTTGAGCAATCGAATTGTCACCGGCAATAATTACCCCATCAATATTGTAATGTGCATTTTCTCTCACCTCACGTTGAGGTGGTAATGAGGATACATTGTTTGACCTGACAGCCTGTGTGGTATGCTATTTCGAATAGTGGTACTCCATATCTCATTGGAATATTATTAGTTCTTAGTAACAAGCAATCCCGTCTCACCTTCATAATTATTCTTCACTAAACTCCGCAGAACAAATCGTATGAGTAGTTATGGTGTGGACCCACAACTGCTGCCTGCTGACTGTGGTTCAACTGCGACAGGCCAAAGCAAGGAAGGCTGATTTCACCGACACAATCTTCGACGTCAGCATAAATCTAGTACACAGGCCTCAAGAACTAATATGAATAAGTACACATTACTATCTGCTTTCAGACTGCCATTATATGTGGTCCTGAACAGTGGTGACATCGACCGTAATTTCCACAGTGTTTATATGTTCATCCCTTCCTCTAACCTTGAATGGCCGCAGCAATATACTGGGCATACTGTTTAATGTCCCCGAGACCTTCTTTCGATCTTCATGATCACGGATGTTCAATAAGAGACGAGTTCCCATAATGCACGGAATTGTCTCGGTCCACCTACGTAAACACACGAAGTCATCAGTGAATCGGATGGTATATAATTGCACGACATGGACACAACGTACGGAATTCCGATGAAAGCATACGCCAAAGGTGCTGACAACCAGATGATACAATTTATAAGTAGGATTATAAAGATACTAGATTACAGGATTATTAAGGGTTGCTACTGTCGCATAGTGAGCATATACCTGCAGAAATAGATGACACTGAAGGAAAGGTAATTAGACCTCGGGAACTTTATCGACGTTGTGAAGACTGACCTATCATGAATAATCTGTCTCAACAGAGAGTGTGTATGGCCTCTCAACAGCGTCGGCACATTTCTTTCTTTCCAGAGGATCGGTGCCTCATATAGAATTACAACACACAATAAGATTTCCACAAACAAGGGAGGGAGCCACACATATCTTGCCCAATGGGGGACGTTAGAGATGCCGCAGCCTGAGAATGGAGCACGTAGAGCGATGGCTTAAATATGATTCATAAAGAAGAAGAAAATCATTTATGATTAAATAGCTTGCCTTTGCTTTGGGCAACGTAGTCCACCGTGGCAACGGCGATGATACCGAGGACGATTGGGATCAACAATGCCCCGGTAATCCTCCAGTTTTGGCGATAAATTGCATGAATCTATCCCGAACAACTGTGAGAGTGAGAGAAAAATAAATTATATATATATATTACTTACCCGACAAAGAAGAATAGCTTGCTATCCTCAGTCCCTTTGCTAATTATGTAGTGGGATCATGACTTACTTTGACCAAGGAGGACGACGATCATTCCTCTATTACAGCTGTCAATTAGTTGTTTGTTTCCCTGGTATATAACTCACAGAGCGAAATGATAGGAAAGCCAGACCTGGCAACTAAGAATATTTGGCGACGCCGTTCAAGCTCAAAGAAGATTATATGACCTACAACTAATAATCAAGATTTGACTGTTAAATCGGCATACCGTGAACGTGCAATATAAATTCACAAATACCTTATCGCTTAGACCTTGTTTAAACATGACTAAAATAATCGAGTATCCTGGTCCTTAATTTCTGGTAGATAAATTATACATGCTCTCTTACCTGCAACATCAAACCCGAGGGAGCAAACGGCGATATAGCGATTCTATAGCGTATTTATTAGCTATAGTTTCTAGATAAGTGGTGGCTGTAAACGATTACCATGAAGAACAGTGCCTTCACAAACGTTATTTGACCACTCCACATGTTCGTTACCTATGAGGTGATTTAGTAAAGGAAAGTCCTTGAAACAGTTAGCAGAGATGTACTTCGGCTCTCAAAGTCAGGCCTATCAGTTTATTCTCAGTCTAAAGGTGGTTTAAACGCCTAGGTGCACTTGCCGTAATCGTAAAGTAGCAAGGAAAATGCCGACATTAGTGAATACTGACTGAGCCGAACTATAAATTTGTTATAAGCATACGTCCTTCTTGCCTCGACCTACAAGGATGTACGGCAGACAGAATTTGGGCGATGCTCATAGTAGTTTACTAGATTTGAGTGTGAATCAGTGGAGGAAAAGGTAAGTGGGAGGAAGAGGATGGTTCAAGTTTGTCCACGGCTATCACAGGTTATATAATAAACTGAACAGTCAACCGCACCTCGCACTGCTTCGCGAGGGATATAACACCTCAGATGAGAATTCACCGTGGGCTTTCGGAGCTATCTCAGTTGGTGCTGGAGTCATACTTACCAATATATATCCATAATTAGGAACTTCAAAAACAACAACACGACTTTCCCTTTATGGAGATTGCGATTAATGAGGTGATGTGAATAGCTGACCTCAGTAGACAGTACAAATGTGCAGCTGTGGCTCTCCTGTGGCTCCACCTAGTCTTATCACCGCATTTGGACCTCAGTGGAGCCATGGCAACACTTTAGAAGATAGCCACCCAGGAGCGCCCTGCCTCTTGCACAAAGTATCTACATCACGAAATCTGCCAACGGCACTTGATTTTCCCATAGCGTCCCACGCTTCCTACAGACGGTATTAGCTACTATGCCGCTAAAGAGTTGCTAGTCCTCACTAGCCTTGCTATTCTCGTAGCATAACCCTACAGAGAGCTAGCAAGCTGCGATGGAAATGAAGAGTCGCTAGGCTCACTAATCCAAAATTCACCAACTCCACTGCTTTGAACAATATCATCACCAATACAACTGTTGCAACTTAGAATTGTACCACTACCATATTTTCCAATAGACTTTGTAAATTCTGCATTGACATCCTGTAAGTTTATAGCCCATTAATCCAGACAATAAATTAACGACTATACAGGAACCTTTGAGATGGATGGAACATAGCAAACAGTCATTAGGAAGGTCGCCGACATCGTTAGGAGCTTCCGACAACCTTTGGGCTGCATTCGGTGAGTTCATCCACTAGTGAAACTTACCTACATTTCATAATCTTTATACTTCACAGGCGTTTTCCACTTCGAATTTAAGGAAAATATGCTAAGTTTCCATTGAGATCTGTGTGAATTCTTGCTGACCGTTCCCATCTAGGTTGCAGGACTCAGAAGTTGATGAGAAGTATGGTCAATAGCACAGGAGAGATGACTTCAGTATGACAATCTTCAACATCTCTTGCATCTCTGCCACTCATATGAAATCCCAGATCATGGCACATGCCCACCGCTCGCTCTCCCAGTGATTTTCATTTGAGTTTTGCAGTGTGCTCCAATACTGTTATTATGTACTTAACTTCTCTAGAGCTCAATTTTATTGCTGTACTCTTGAGATAGTTCCCACTGTATTTATCTGTAGAGACTTTGATTGAATAGAATATCAAGTTGTTTCTATTTTATTTAATGTATGGATAATTTGAAAATCAATAATAATAGATATATCTACTATTGAAACTATGGGCTCCTAGATTCCCTAGCATAATTATCTATAGTGCCACTACAGCTAGCATACTGATAAATGTCACAGTTCCTATGCAAGCTATGGAGGGTATCATAGTGTACATAAAGTATGGAGGCTATGAAAGCTACGAAGGTTATAGTTGCCTTTAGTGTTTGCCCACTTTTGTGATGTAATATGATTCCTTCAAACTCTATTATGTTTTTTTACATCGCATATTTTCTTCCCATAGGGAGGAAGTGCTTGAACAGAGGCACCTGAAGGTGTTGCTAGGGAAGGTACCAAAGCTGTCGACAAAGTATGGAGCATATCACAGGCTTCACAGCTACAAGGGAAGTCCTCCGCTTCGCTCCGGATCCCTTGCCTTGTCAACTGAGTGGATAAGGAGACACTATTATGGAGTATATTTGTAAACAAATTACTGTAATGCATTGTTATTTACTTAAACAAAATACATGAAAGACTGAGACAATGCTCGAAATTCAAGTTTGACCATTAGAAACCCACATGCGGCTATTACATTTATTCGCTATAAACCCTCATATTTAGCTACTTACAGAAACCTCTTTCAAAAATTATTGGGTTCTGCGGTTCGCGCTGGCTATGAATTCTTGTAATTCAAGTGCTGAATATTATTGCAGAAGTATAGAAGCATTGATTCTCTAAGAGAAAATAATGAGGCAAGGAAATCACTCGAAAAAAGATGGAGATGTGAAGAGGACACTTACTTATGGCTAACCTATGAGACCATGGTGAGAATAACATGTACAGCTATCAAGATTGCAAAGAGTAAGTGTGATCACAGCTATCCAGAAGACGGAGAGTAGGTTATGAATGTTCACATTAGGGATAAGTTAATCTCAATAAGGCCGTTGAATAGGTTAACTTCCTAATGGTAACCTATGGTCAGTTTTACGATAGCTTGCCAGCATATCATAGTGTCAGACTCATATAGAATATAGAAGGATTTCTCAATAATACAACTATGAATGTTATCTTAAAGCAATCATCGAAATTTGTGTAACGGACATGTCTGGACAGTGGGGTATGAAACCACTTCAGTTTAGAACATGCGGTATATATATTTATTATTCAACAGCTCATCGTTCTTAGCATTCAACAGCAAAAAAGCGAGGTTCCTAAAAAAGCAACATACCTGTCCATTTTTTATAAGACACAAACCTTAATCCATCCATATCCACGTCCATACAGGTCCTATTCACTTTATTTCCTTAACTCTATTAATAAATATAGACATTTATTTCAGTAAAGGCATGCCATTATCATTAGTGCCAGACTTAAATACATTTCTCACTATTTCCGCTTTTCATTAGTAGCCACATTTCTAGGACTCACTTCATATGAATTCAGCCGCATCAATGGACATGGATGGATGGATTCACTATCCTATATATTCAATCCAGTCATGCGGAGCATTAGCTTCTCTTCGTAAAAACAAAGAGAATGATATTAAAGATGCGGACTTATTTTTGGCCATATTTGACCTGAATGCCACGTTTCGTCACATATGTTCAATGACTGCAACTTCCAAATTACCATTTATTATTTTCTGGCAATGAAGCCTCTCGACGTTGAGATTAATTTCTTAGGGCCATGTGTCAATCGAATATTGTATATTTGCCTTGATATGATACAGCTGTCATTCATGAAAGTCCATTGTCAATTTCTTCACGAAAGCAAACTCATTAATTTAGGTTGCCGAACCGCGTTAGACCCTGTTGGACCCTATGGACATTGACATGCGCCTCGTGCATTAATTAATATTTCAAAATTAATTAAATCGGTATTAACAAATGACCCCCCATTCTTGCATAATAATGAACATATATGCTCATAAGGACCACCAAGTAATCACTACAGCCAACAACGTGTCAATAAAAAGTAATGACTGTCTGTAATGATCAACTCACGGAACAGACGGAAGTTCGTTATTAAATATGACAATGCATTCGAACTTAAAATTATTTGCAAATATATAGTAAATGATACTTCTACATGTTTCATCCAGACTCTGTTATGAACGTGACGGGCTCTAGAAATTCTAGACTGCCTACCTTTAAAATTTCTCCACTCATTATCGGTTCAAATATATTGCTTCTCCAATAAGCACACATGGGCAGGAACATCTTCTATTGTTATAATCTTTCATGAATAAGTCATAATCGGACAGCAGACCATATGGAGATGACGAGGTACAATAATCCTGAATTGATGTCATTTAGTCCTTCTCAGAGTGTGTCATCTCACAAACCGAGTCATCTTCATGTTACTATTGCATCTTCATCTTCACATGTATTCTTCTCCTATTGATTCGTTCAATATATAGCAATTAAAGATCGTAAACGATGATAAGGGATAGAGTATATGAGTAGGAGGAGGAGGAGGAAAAGCCAACATGTGTCCCAGATGGAACTGATCGGTCCGTATGCGTGACAGTGACAATACCATATCGGGTGCAGAGCTCGGACACTCAGCTTTGTCAGCTGTGTCGTGTCCGCAACACTGCTGCTGTGCCTCATGCTTCAGCTTCAACTTCTGCAGCAGCAGCTTTTTCGAGGAAGTCAGTAATTTTGAAATAAATAAATAAATAAATTCTGAGAAATTTATAGACCATATAATATACAATTATATACTTACAGTCTCTGGCAGCATTCTGCATCGTAATCCAGTGGAGATGGAGGAGGGTACGGTTGAGGGAGACAATTAGGTGGAAAGCATTAGGAAGTTTAATACATTCGAAACCCTCCCACTTATGAGGCTTCTCGCTAAGTCTCCTCGAGAAGTCCTTTCGAGCAGTTGATCCCACTCCTTTTCCACCCCGGGAGACCTTCCCAAAAAGGCGATATATCTTTCACGGTAAATTCAAATACTGACTAGTAAAATACTCCAATCACTTAATATTGTTATAGAAGATTACAGTGGGCTTAGTCGTTACAGCAATGAGCTGGAGCAATGTCGGTGAACCGATTGACATCCTCATCAAGATGAAATTCCTACAATCTCCAATCAATCGATTGGGACGCTTTCCCGACAACCAATACAAAGATTCAAAGATGACTTTTATCCCTAAAGTCACGTTGAGGCAGGCAGATTCGTTCAACGTCGATTTTTCTTTCTATTGGAGGGAGCCTCGCCTTATACCTGAAGGCGAATACCGAAGTTTCCGTAATTTGATAGCACTGCGACACAACCTACTAGCTCCAGATACATTTTGTAGCCTTGTGTCTGGACAGAAACATTTGTTGCATCGGCACGTCTCTGCACATTGGAACACCTTTTGGGGATCAGTATCGCACTACGATGTAGATTAGCACATGAAGTTAGCCAGAATTAGTCACGCGCTGTTGTTATTAATTCGAAATAATATGCCCCTATAAATTGAAACCCATAGATACGGGTGTAAGTCAATGCCAATTCAGCCGCATATACCAAAGTTGAGTCACCTTAAGTAAGGATATGAGAAAGAAAGAAATGGAAGTGAAATTCACTTTGTGATGACAAATTTATTCAAGCCTCGAACATCTACATGCAAACAGAAAAGAAAATAACATTCTAATCATAAAGACAGTAAAACATGGAACGGTCAGAAAAGAGCACACAAACAAAGGAACCATTGAAACGGAATCAGAGCGCATACAACTAATACCATATGACGTCTGCATCGCTATCCATGTTTGATATGGAACATTCAGAAGAGACAGACTCCTTCAACGGACTCCCCTCCTTAAGGCGTTTGGCGGCAAGAATATTCAAGAACCTGTCACTGCCAAGTTGCTTGACAGTCCTAGACCTACCACGTTGCCCGCCATCCAATAGCAAATTACAATCAAAATGACCTCCGTGAATTTCGAGTGGCTTTCTGGATCGTGTCTTTGAGCTTGTCCTTCCACGGTGAATCCCGGGAATGGAGTCCTCAGGATAGATCTTGAGATTAACTTCAGAAGGGGTAGGGTTTCACGGATGAGGAGTACAGGCCTGCGCAGCATCAGTCAGACCGACAAAAATGGAGCATAAAGAATAGCTTACACGTCCATCAATATTAACCAATTCCATTCGCGGAGGCTACATACGAAATCCATGAAATGATTAATCTATGCATAGAAAAAGGAGGGAACTCACGACTTTGACATTTTCTGGGTAATATGGTACTTTATTCCCTATGAAAGAAGGATAAACAACTTCTTGCGGTGGGTCAAAACATGCGTATTCGGAACCTGATTCAGGATCAGCAATGTCCACATCATTGCGTGCAGTATTCATGTTGGATAATCGAGTAGGAGTGACAGCATTAAATAAAGAGTTGTCGTCCCTAACCACCATATTTGGCATTTCCGTCGACCGACGGACTTCTCCCAAAACTGTCATACCTAATTAAGCACAAAATGACAACCAGATTTGGCGATATGCTTAATAATATAATTGACACTCGTACCATTAGTGGATTGTACCGGATCCATTGACTGCTCATTCAAAACAGGAAAGAGAGGCATAGAAGACAGGAAAGGGTTCTGTTGGCTCCATAGCTGCGAACGAAAATAGCAAGTTTAGTTTACGTGACAACACCGATATATTGGGCTGATTGGCAAGCCAGATAAATTCTTCTGGCATGGGTGGTAAAGGAGGTATAGAGTGAGCATATTTCCCCCGTGGTCCGCAACAGAAACCACCATGTCTCTCTCCGGTAAGTAAAAGAAGTCCACAATAAGAACAACTTCTACTTCATTGTAAATTCGGTGTTCTTAAGTTTCCTATGATCCACAATGAACTTGAACTACCATTGTAGCTAAGCTCAGTATGAGTAGAATTGCTAAATGCCATATAAATTGAAAAAAAAAAGGATACGTATGTAGTGTAAACAAATGTAATATGAAAGTTAAAAGTGTAAGTGATGATAGAATGATAGATTTTACTCCATGAACGATTGACAACGGCACCCTTTTATGGCACAGATAGAGTAACACAGCATCCCAACTTGCACTGCTTTAACACTGCTTCGATGCATAAATAAAGTTATTCATGAAAGTGAAAATCTATGAAGTAATGGGCTAATAAACTTTATTTTGAAAATAATTCTAACTCTGAATTAATTAATTGAAACCATGAGATAGTGCCCCACAAACCTCAATATACCTCAGAAAGTTCACAAAGTAATTAATGTATAGTGTCTCTGTCCTTGTAGTCGTTGTATTGTATTGTCTTAGCTTCTGATAGATCAGCCCAATTTATGTGGCTTTTATAGTTGAGTGAACGAAAATCAATGAAAAGCCACCCGTGGAACTTGTGGACCCTGTAAATAAAGAGTTAAAGTCGCAGACACGAACTATATTAGATAAATAGACAACGAATTAATTGGAAATGCAACACATTCTAGTTTGGTTATGACAGAAGCCTATTGTTTATTGAAATGTAAGTGAGATGAAAAGCCAAAGACTCGTATGTCGATAATCATGATAGGGAATAGGGGTAGGGGTAGGGATAAGGACTGTAATAAGGACTGTATTTGTGACATGTAAAAACTATGACAATTCGGAGAAATCGGCTCCCGGCTATAACATTTCAGGTCCAATAGAGTAATTAATTTATACTAATTAATTCTTAATAGACTCGCTTGTGTGCCCATACGCCGGGAACTCGGTGACATATTCAATTATTTGTCCATGAATAAATCCCTATAAAAATAGTGATATAGACCCTTTAGGATCGATCTCACTGCGCCATAGACCTGGTATCAGTACATTATATGTTTCCAAAGTTCGCTGAACGCAGTCATATAAATAGTATTGGTGTACCGGTCATTTAACAGTTTGTCTGAGATGTCATAATATAATATATCTCAGGAGCATCCTTATGAGTTAATTAATGTCTACGGCAGCAGCAGCAAAAAATTAACTATTTTTACTTGAACACTGCCTGATAAATTTGATTCTCAAGAACGCATATGTAGAAGTCAATTACAAAGCCTTTACATCGGAAGCTGGGATTGCTGGGAATAATGTACTCTATCTATGAGTCGCAGATTTCGACAATGTCCGTTGTTTAGGGTTTGATAAACAGCTTGAGTAGCAGTGAAAGAACGGGACATACATAGATCTGTTATGCGTCTGTAGTTGCACACATAGTGATTCGTAGCGCAGCGAAGCACCAGTCTTATGGTATTATCAGCGACATAAGCACACCAAAATACATCACTATTGTACTAGATACAGTCTATCTCATCGGAATCGTTCGAAGGAGGTGTGGAAGGATTTTTGCAAGAATGAGAATATAGAACAAAGTTGCTAGATATGAGAGAAAAAAACATGGGAGGAAATCGATGAAGAGAATCACTCACTAAGATCAAGAAGTTGAGAATTTGTGCTACTCTGATACCCTCATGACTCCGCTTTTCAGTGCGATTGTAAATTTGGATAAGTCAATAATATCATTTGACATTCCCAGATATTCCATGTTTAATCATTTAAGACTTTACAGACACCCTGGAATAACAGAATCACATCGGACACGAGGTATCATTCACTTCAATTCACAAACACTGTAAAATCTACATCAGGAAAGTTGGCAAATGCTATAGAATCTATATAGCCCATATAGTTTCCGTAGTGTCCATAGCATCCTTGGGGAAATTACTAATTATGGGCTATGCTAGCGAGTGCAGGTACTACAGAATGCTATTGTAGACACCATAGGGTTCGTAGGCTCAATAGGACCCAATAGCTGTATTTATTTTCGATTTATTGAACATTTATTAATTACGCAAATCGAGAGCCAACACGTATGTGAATTTAAAGTATATATATATATATATATATATATTATCTATATAAGTACACTGATTATACTAGATTGATCTTAAGAGATTTTGTGGGAGGAGTAGGATGCATAATATTCAGAATAGTCGGATGCAGAGAGGAGAGTAAGTACGAGAGTATGATTTTCGAGAGCTCGTAACTTACTACGAGACATACAAATGAGGGTGCGGTCAGATATCCATTATCTAGCAGGAAATAGAGGAGAGAGAATTTAGTTCAGTAATTTGAAATGGCAAGAGGAGAACACCGCTTACCCACTCACCCCAAACGAACACTTGTTGGGACTTCCCACCTGGGGCCTTGAAACCGTGTGTTCTTGTTGTTAGCTCTCGAAGAATTACATCATTGACACTAAGCAAGATCAAACTTAACTTGCAAAAAGCATATATCTTACCTGGATTCTGAGAAGGATGCTTCTTGAATGTAAAACTGTCTTTGACTTTGAATTTCCGCAAGAATCGAAACGATCGAGATAAGAATGACTCTCTAGTTGCTGGTGACTCTCTTCATGAAGCATCATTCTAGACTTATGCAAAGTAACTGCACAATAAGAGTGTATGTGACAGCACCAAGGACCAGCTCCTTTTATACCATTCTAGCTCAGGAACATATCCATTACTGGAGTACACAGCATTCACCACAAATTAGAAGTAATGCTTTCTATTAAGTCATAATTAATTACAGCAAGAGAGTGCCCCCACAATGGCTGAAATTAATTAATTAACTCATTAGAGAGTGGACACTATAAAGGGAGAAATACAGACGAGAATGTGTGGGATACATGAAAATCCCCCCTAAAGCTTTAGAGTGAGAGTGAACAGACCCAAAAAAAATGAGTCTGTAAGATGAAAGTAATAATAATTCATTTTTTGAGAGATTACAGCTGTTTTCATTACATAAGGCGGATTCCCACGATCACGTGATGTTCGCAAAATAATAATGCTTCGCAAACATTTTACAATAGTTCCTCAACTACTTCGGGTTAAATTTAGGGAAATTGTATTATTGGGTTTTCAATGCTGGGGAACAAGCTCTAGTATTTATTTCCTTCTAATATACAACCGATTCTGCTCATAAGAAAATATGTTGAAATCTGCTCCTCGGGCTCTCCTGCATGAACAAGTAGATGTTAAAACATATAAAGTAGTCTAAAAATCGTTTCAAATACAAATATACAAATTGGAAATTTCACCGTGTCTCCTCAGAGGCCGGGGAAGGTGATCCTGGGGTACATCAGGCCAGGTGGTCCCCATGCCTAGGTTTGTACCCTAGGACCGCCTTCCCCTGGTTACATTAAGGTAGAGTGGAGTTTCCAATTTATGTGTGTGTATTTTAGACGAATTTTAGATTGAGTTGCGAATCTTAACATCCACCTATTCATGGAGGAGAGCCCTAAGAGCAGATCTCAAGCCATTTTTTTAATAAACAGAATTAGTTGTATCTTAGGAGAAAATTAATAGAGGAGCTTCTTTCCTGGCATTGAAAATCTAATACTACAAAATTTCTAATCTTAATTCTAAGTGGTTGAGGAGCTATTGTAAAATGTTTGTGAAGCATTATTATTTTGCGAACATCACGTGATTGTGGGAATCCGCCTTATGTAATGAAAACAGCTGTAAGACGGTAAGATTGTTATAGGTTGAGGAATAGTTACTATAACCGCTATAAGAGCAACTATAGCGTTTGCCAACTTTCTTGATGTGACCCCGCTTTCTCGGGAAACAATCATAAAGGAGATACGATGATATTTCATTAAGACAACCGATATAAAAAATCAAACAATGAGTTAACAGTTTTGTTGAGCTAGGGTCACAGTCACGCTGGCAGATCGACTTTGCGCGTCTTCAGTGTGGAATTTATAAGGACATGCGAGGCTCTCAGTTGAGCATCAAACTTTCCAAATCAAAGCACCTGCGGTCGTATATTACCTGGAAAGGGAAGAAGTTATTGATCTGCGCGAAGTTTGGAAGACTACTCACAATATTCATTAGATGATGATCCTGCTAGCAAAAGATCTAGAAGCCATTACTAGGGTGATATCCGGTTGCTAGACATACGCAATGCTCCATTTTTTCAGACAGATTTCTACAGTATCCTGATTCCCTTGTGCTGGCTTGGAGCTGATCGATGATCTGGCATAGTAAACGTGACTTTGTATTATTGTTACAACTTTGCAAGACACATAAGTTTGTCTCGCCTTCATACATTCATCTTTGGTTGCCTACTGCCGTCGATATGAAGTGGAACTCGAAGACCAGCATTGGTGGTAGTAACGGAGAAAAGGCACGTACGCAGAGCGCTTGGCAGGGAAGCCTTGATTGGCTACTTCGGAGAGGTATTGCGTAAGCATAGCAATGGTCCTTCCACCAGTACCAGTATCATGGCCCCCCAAAGCCAGCATGTAAGCTTAGACTTCTCTGGCGACGACGGTAACGATGCCTATTACCCCCAAGACCTTCTTTTTGTGCTCAGTGTAACTACCAAAAAGAGACGACCTTGGGGCTCATTGACATCAGTCTGCACCGAAGTGAAGAATAAGGCGGCTGACGAAGACCCAAACAATGGCAAGTGTCTAATCGCACATCAATTCATCATAATTCAAATGTGTTAAATTTTCCCAAAGACTTAGCTCCAGAAAAAGTTAACCTGTGTTTCCGTTAGTTCACTGCGATCAGTTGGGCGCCCTAGAATGGTGGTAGGGTAAGGAGCACAAGAGTTTGAACGTTGTGTCAAGTCTTAATCTATTCTTTCGTATATGTGTTCCTCAATGTGGTTATCACGTATCCACTCAGATCGCTTATGCAGCTCGCGCCGATCTTCATCCCATCTTCGCTAGTGGTTACTGGATACTTATACCGGATATCGAAACTATTAGCCTTTTCACTTCAAATCTTGGGAAGCCGCCTAATAGGCCAATTGATGAGGTGGAAACCTAGCTCTTTAGACTCTTCGACAGATTGTCGTTGACCCCAGTTTGTGTCAGGGTTATATCACAGGAACCTTTCCATACTACTCCAACACTACTTGGTGGCTATTCGACCGGCGCTGAGTCTTCCCGAGGTGGCCTCCACGGAGACCAGAAAGAGCACGATTATTTCAACTCCGGTGACGAAGTTGAAATGGCCAAGTACGTTGCCACGGCTAACAAGGTCGTGTCGCATTGGTGGGAAGCCGTTACTGAAGTCGTTGAACGCCAAGGAGGATTGGATCTGCAGATTCTGAATGACAACGAGATTGGGCGATATGCTGGGGAACGTGCTCGTTCTCCGCATCAAAAATCTTGGACAACTTGGTACCCAACTTGGGTAAGGCGCGGTTTGCCTGAAATCCACAAGCCGCCTCCAGACACAAGCAAAATTTCGAGCACAACGTCGATTAGCATGTAGGACGCCAACTAGGGATGGATTATTCCGGTAACTAGTACATTTGTCTAGATCTTCTTACATTGAATATTTTCTGACATCTGAACAACTCAAGAAACACTGGTAGAGAAGTATAGATATGTATGGAGCAGGGTATGGTGCTCATCGTCGGCTTAATTGATAAACCTTCATGAGCTTTCCGATGACCACTACATTAATTACGTACTGACGTCACTCCGTGTTATCAATCTTCTCAACCTGATCATGAAAAGCCTCGTCAGATGATATCAGGTGATTTCTGCTGAAATACACGCAGTTCCATAAATTGGGCATGAAGTGACGCCCATTTCTCATCCATTCAACGTCCAACAGGCTTCTCATGATATATTATTTGCATTTTGCATACACACCAACCGCCTCCGAACCGTCTCTTATGGGCAAACCTTCTCTGGACCATATCATTTTTACTTAATATCAATTGGGTGAACCAATCCTCTTTTTACACGGATGATCACACTGGTATTGAGGCTTTTTTAGATGACGGAATATACTGGACGTTCTGTCCGGTTTCTTATTACAGAGTATATGTCCTTTCGATACGTTTACAGAGTTGCAGAGTAAAGGTTAAATTAGGTATGTGAAGTACTGGCTAGAATCAGTCATTTCAACTCACGATGTCCGTAAAACCTGGAGAGTTTGGCATAGAAAGGAGAAAAAGGCGCCATGTCAACGAAGCACAATAGCCGAATCTGGTCTTAAAACATGAATGGCAGCTCTAGGATACCACACTTTCCATCCTCCCAAGTTAGCAATCTGAGGACTTAGCCTCGTTCCGGTTCGGACTAATTTTTATTGAGGAGATGCAATTGACATACCGATGTTTAATTTTTTTTAGGATAAACGCTTCATCAAAGAAGCTTGATTGCTGTGGCGAAGCTATTTAGTAGCGCACATAACGTAAGTGGCGTAAGAATTTGGATTTTTACGTCCTGGCTTACCGTTTGATACATCAGGAAACCTGACCATGGCGCTTATTCTTCCATAGCAGCCGTCCATCGTAGACGATGGTCCCGACCTTCAGCAGGGAGATAATATCAATATTACGTTATAATATCAATGTATCGCATTAAAATATATTTATTGGCACCTTACATATTTTTATAATAGGAAGGAATGCTCGAACGAGGCGTCTGAAGGTAGTGCTATGGAAGGTACCATAGCTGTCAACAAAGTATGGGAGCTAGCGGCGCTATAGGTGCTGATGTAGCACATCATATATTTTCCGTGAATTTATATGAGGAACATACAACTGGAATTTATGGCGGGTCTGATGAATAAGGGCGACGTGAAATCTATGCAGGATGCAGACTGCAACTCCATCAAGAATTGCCTCGGAACTCCGTCTTAAATGGAGCACGCGGGTAGCTGGAGGTCACGACATGTCGCGAAGGAGCTAAAGTTAGCAAGGAAGCATGTACGAGCGGCGAGCGGTGAGCTAGAGTGGATGCTTCGCTTTTCTTTCCTTCTAATATGCAATATACCGCTCAATAATCGCACCTGAATCGGACTGAAACCGGGATATATGGCTGGGGATTTCCAAGATTATCAGGGCACATCAGGAACCCCGGCAAGTTGTACATAATCTATATAGCGCTATACGGCATCCCTAGCATAAACGCTCGTTCTACGGACGCTATAAAAGCTATGATAGCGCTATAGAGTTTATGTACACTGGCTAGGTTTTCTGATGCAAGATTTTTCTCACTTGAAATTGTCAAGGGACGAAGTTGATCTACCCCATGGAGCTGAAAGTTCGACTAAACAATCTCAACTGAGCCGAATAAGCTTACACCTCCAGTTCACACCTCCAATCAGAATAGGATATCTTCAACCAGACTTCTCACGGATTTTCGTGGATGACTGGTTGTACTGAGTCCTCGCCGCCTCACTGGAATAATCTAACTAATATGTGGTATGTCAGACGCATGTGCTCTCCCTGTCAAGCTGGAACTTCTATAAACTCTATCCATTACTCGCGCTTCTCCACCTTCAAGCTCAACCTCCCTGCTTTCCCCACCCATCCCAGTCATGGGCAAGTTATAGTGAGTAATTTCCCCTCCACTCCGATTGTTTATTTATTTTTCCTCACCGTCGTCTTTGGTTTATTTATTAATTTTCTCTTTACTTCTATTTAGTGCCTATTTCGTAACACGCCTCATCCCACGCCGGGAAAACGGCAAAGACCAGAAACATATCCTCAAGGCACTTTGGGATCTCTCATGGACTCAGTGGTCCATGGTCTTTTTGGGGTGGCTAGCATGGACCTGTGATGCCATGGACTTCTTTAGCGTCTCGCTTTCACTTCCGACTCTGTCGAAACCCGAGCCTGTTGGATTTAACAGGCCTACCGCGACATTGGTGAGCTCCTCACTTACTTACTCCATTACTAATCGAGTCATTAATTATTTAATAGACGAATGCAATTACTCTCACCCTCCTCTTCCGTTCAGTCGGCGCAGCCATCTTCGGCATCATCTCAGACAGATATGGACGCAAATGGCCCCTCGTCATTAATCTTCTCCTATGCTCTGCTCTACAAATAGGTGCTTCTTTCTGCACCAGCTATCGACAATTCCTTGCCGCTAGATCTCTATTCGGGATTGCCATGGGGGGTATCTGGGGATTAAGTGTCGCAACAGCGTTGGAGAACGTTCCGGTGGAAACACGAGGATTTCTTTCTGGGGTGCTGCAAGAGGGATATGCGGCTGGGTATTTGATTGCTGGTGCAGCTGCATATTTTTCTATCATTTTAAATTGTTGTTCATTGATGGACTGGCAGCTGTTGTGAACCTTGATGCCGTCCCACATTCGTCTCATTCCTGGCGAGTGCTTTTCTGGGTCTCTGCAGGCCTGTCTTTTTTCGCGGCATGTCTGCGTGCAATTCTGCCAGAGTCAGCGCTGTTCTTGCGAGCACAAGAAGCTAAGAAAATACAGAAAGAAAAAGGAATTGAAGGCGGCGTAGTAACGAAGAGCAGAACTAGGATCTTTATTCACGAGACAAAAGAGATGCTAAGGAATTATTGGCTGCTAAGTATTTATGCTATTCTATTGATGAGTGGTAGGACCCATAATTATTTAGTTCCTTTATGATATTTATGCATATATGCAGGATTCAACTTCCTCGCTCACGGCTCTCAAGACCTTTACCCCACCTACATCCAAAAGAACAAATTACTCTCCGCGAGCCTCGCCAACAAAGCCACTATCATCGGTAACTGCGGTGCTATTGCGGGCGGCGCCATAGCTGGATCGTTAAGCCAGTATATCGGGCGTAGACTATCCATTCTGTAAGTGCATTTATTCTGAAACTTACAATTTCGTAAAAGGAGAATTAATTTATATTGTGCATACTTAGGCTCTGTTGTGTCTGCGTTTGTGTCTTCATCCCGCTCTGGATATTGCCGAGCGAGTTCCCTGGCTTGGCTGCTGGCGCGTTCTTTATCCAATTAGGCGTACAGGGCGCCTTGGGTGTTGTACGTAGTATTTCTCCATATACTTTCCCCATCAGCATTTCCCTGACTATCCAACCATCTTCTGGATAATACGCGCCATAAATAAATAATCTCATTCTCCCCATTAGATCCCCATATACCTTAACGAACTTTCCCCACCCGCATTTAGGGCTACGTTCCCAGGTGTAGCCTATCAAATCGGAAACATGGTCTCTTCGGCTTCTGCGAGAATCGAAGCAGTGGGAGGAGAGAATCTGCGCACGATCGTTGACGGGAAGAATGTGCCTAATTACGCTAAGGTCTGTGATTAAATGCACATTTCATCAGATAGATATTACAATATATTTATTTTTCTGGGATTTGTTTGTATAGGTACAAGGCATTTTCATCGGCGTGGTTACGGCGTTTGTGATCATTGTTGTTTTCCTGGGGCCTGAGTACGTTTGTCCTTATATATTTCGCGTCTCTCGAATTTTATGCTAAGAGGATATCATATCAATCTTCGTACAGGAACCATGCCTCGCATTTTGAGAAAAATCGTGTGGCATTTGAGGAAGGAGCTGCGCGGAATGAGGCGTGCATTGACGATGGGAATGGGGATCCGTCGTCTAGGGATAGCTCGGTAGGGACGGATGAGAAACGGGCTGACAGTATGTTAGAACATGTTTAAGGAAGAGATACTGTAATGTTTGCGCTGCGCTTGGGTTATGGATGCCTCGAATAAGTTTCTTAATGGTATTATGGTGGAGCTGCTATATGATTTTCGAGGTTGACTGATTGGTTAGGACATTATTGCTTTGTGGTTGCTGTTTTCGGGCACTTGAATTACTAAACCGTCTGTATATTATAGATATGCGACCTCTAAGTACTAGAGTAGGACCACTGTTTATAATACGTGGCGAGTGCGAATCATCGGGTCACCATATAAGCATCTTCTGGCATCTACATCCCTTATTATGTAAAGCACAAAGTCTCCCGACTTTAAATATATATTAAAACCTCTTAATTAAATGAAACACCCAAAAGCCAGGGTCAATTTGCCCCTCATGAACCTAGACATACCTTCGAAACCGACTTACACTGCATAAGCGCCTACCCCAACAACCTCAATCAAAGTCCTACACGACCACTTGCAAAGACACTGCTTGCCGTAGAAAGGGCTGCGTCCCCTTCATGCCGCTTGCACGATCTCTGCACCCTGCTCATATTGCACGCCAGATTTGGCGCAACACGCACACGCGTTGTTGGGCATATATGTGTTGGTCTCTGCTGAGATCCATCGCAGGACCGCCGTCCATTCGCATGGCATAGAACCTCTATTCAAATCCAGGATCGCATTCGCATACTTTTTTTTTAAATTTTATCTGGTTCGAGTGTTTTTTTTTTTTTGCTGTGGATGAATAAGAAACGCAAATGCAATGTCATATCTCCGAAACAGAATTAGATATGCTCGATGTCTGAGTTGAATGAATCACAAGAGTTGGAATCATCGCGGTAGCAATTCTCCTGAAAAACACGCTAACTGAAATACTGCAATTAATCTCTACTTATTCTCATCAGAGATTCAAAGATCTAGCGGATCACATAAACACCAAAGGAATTTACCTTCAAATTACTTTTAAATCCCAAGCGTGATCATGTCGCAAAAATCGAAATTGTCTGAAGTAGCATTATCAGACCATATCAAGCCTTCAGATTGACACCGCCTGATAAGATGATAAGGTTGAAGAAATTGATACGATGTTCAGGCAAAGCATACCATATATTCAATGTTCAGGTTGAATTTTTACATCAGGGCTGTTCAGGTTATTCCAGCCCGATTTAAAAAAAAAAAAAAATAGCAATAATAATCACACTATGATTATATATACCAAGAGTAAATTATAAGTAGGCCTATGTATGAACAATATTACTATCTAGTACAATAGACTAAGAAAACAGCGTTCACTACAAATGTTCATTATTTAAGCGAGTGATCTACCAAGGAAGACTCATGTATTTACCTTATGACTTCAGCGATAGCACAACTATGGCTATATAGATTGAAATATACAAGACTCACCATTAGGCAACGGGTCTGCGAATGCATGGGTGGAAGTGGGGAGAGGGGGTAAGAATGTACGAAAAGGCTGTTCTTTTATATCTGAGCAGACGCCCAAACGAGTGGGGCACTGAGAGCGAATGAGAGTGCGAGTGGGGCTATGCTCCACTTGCCTTTACCAGCGCAGTCTACTTTTAGAACATGGTGCATACCACACAGACGACATTGTCCATGAATATCCTCTCCCTCATATTTCTCTCCTCCTATTACCTTTCAATCTTTCTATCATGCCCAAGAAGCACGAATCCGATGTGTCCCTAGCACCGAATTCATGACTGAACTAGAGTCGGTGACCGAACCAGAGTCAGAAGTCGAGCAGACTACTTACAGCGACTGAGTGTAAAGTCAGATATTCTAAATTCTACCCCGTGAGTTGAATACTATGTTTTATTATCAATACCACGACTGATAAATCCTGTTCAGGGAGAATTTAAACATACAACACATTTCTCCTGCCCCGCAACCTGCGAAGCCTTTGCTTATTAATCTGGTGCATTCATATCTATATTCACATGCATGTAGACATTGATAACAAATAATTCAATTATCGTAAGTATCAGAAATGGAGAGAGAGGGGTGGACACAAATGGAGACAAAAAGGGAGACACTGAGGGAGACACAAATGGGAGAGTCACAAAAAGGGGGGAAATTTTTTCTCTATAGATCAGACAGAAGAGCTGTCCTTATATACATGAGGAGGCTATACCTACACAGCCCTATGAGTCATGCACAGCCTGAGGCAGTGCACACAGCCTTGCATAGCTACACAGCCTAGTGAGTCATGATATCATAGCCACATACCTGTGCATCAGCACAGCCCTGAACCTATGCACACAGCAGAGTCTGAATCTCATATCCAACAGTAAGTGGGCAACACTCAAGAGTGAAGATTCGTCCTCGCCAGGATTGATTGAAAGAGAGAACGTCCCTCCGCGACCTTTGAAGCATCGTTGAATTGAGGAACCACCTTCTAGTTTGAGCTATGAAGTTTATTCTCTGAGGTACATTATGGAGGAAATGGTTGAGGTCCAAGGGAAGTGCTGAAAGAACTTCAGAGCATAAGATGGTGTAATGAAGATGGACTTGCACAGCTTACTGGTATAATTGACACGAAGCTGTAATATATTTTATCTTTCTATTGAACATGCATTGTTACAAGAAAATATGATACATAAACATTGAATGGAATTATTTATTTATCTTGCTAATTCTTTTTCTTGGCTTGAGTCGTTCCGGTTTGAGTGCTCCTGCGGAGCTGCTTGGCAGGCTGAGAATTCTGTGGAGGAATATTTTCTTGTTCATCATCACTGTCCAAAACACGAACATGTTTATTCTTCTTGGAAGATATCTTGCTGCCTGTGGCTTTGGCTAGGCCACTCGGGGGATGAGGAGGGTGCTGCCAGACACTGTCTGAATCACTTTCTTCCTGTGGTTCGTGGTTGGCGAGAGGCGACAATGAGGAGCTCTGGAAATCTATATTTCGAGTGTCTTTGCGGGAAGGAGTCTGGTTGGGTTCAAATCCAGTCAGAGGCGGAGAGTGACATGAAATAACCATGGATACCATTCCAGCTTCAGTGCTACGACATTGAGTCTCACTTTCACATTGTGAACTATCTTGTTTGTTGGCTTGTATGGGTTCCTGTCAGGGGACGACCCTAAAACTCCATTTTCACAGTCGTCTGGACTCCGCTTCTACACATGTCAACAAACAGTCGGAGTTCGAGAACCATTGGTACAGGCACACGGACTCCACTTCAACACTGGTCAACAGGATCCCGGAGTTCGAGACCCCTACAGTCGTATGTCCCATACTCACTCTCCGTGGTATAGGAATAGAGATGCAAGTGGACTCTGAGTCACAACTCATCAAATTCGTTTTATGGTATTGGAGTCCGGTTGTAGACCCTTGTTGTGGCCGGAGAGCGGGAAGTTAGGTGGATGCAGTGGCAGGTTCAGAGTCCGGATGCAGGGGCATGGGTTAGGGTGTAGTCAGGGTGGTCCTTATGGTATTATTCTTGTTCCTTGTTCCTGATGTGCATGTGGTCTCTTTATTGTGTATTTGTTGGCATTGATGGTTTCTGATTCCTTGCAGTATTTATTGGGCTCTTGCTAGCAGAGGCAATCCAAGACTTTCTCTTTGGATTTCCCCTCTGCTAGGTGAGATTCCCTTCATGTGTATTATTTTCTTTATTTATATCACTTTGGATTTCCCCTCTGCTAGGTCTGGCATGATTTTCGTCGGACTCCGAGGGTTGCCCTTACAGTTCCGCTCCTTCGGTATGCAAATCATTGATCATGCCTTTGAGGTCTTCATTGTCACCTGAACTAGTAATATTTGTGGATTTCCATCTGTAGACGGCAGGAAAGGGATATCCGTATTGGGCTTGTTGAACTCGTAGAGAGGGACGGTGAATTCTTGGGGGTTCTCCCAGGCGCAGAATACCGGGCCCTGGATCTGCTAGCCGAGGCCCATGGCTATGCTGGCTACGAATACCCATGGGAGCGGATGATATGTACTGTGAGGGAGGGGGAATAGGCTTCTACCCATACATCAGCGAGGGTTGGATCTGCGCAGGTGTCGGCAGCACGGCGCTGGATAAGAGGAAATGAGAGGAATTAAATGCGGAAATATCAGAATATATGTACCTGGTCGCTTGAATTGTTGAGTGTAGCGGCACGGCAAGCAACCGAGATATAGATTAGAAGAAGAGTGAAGAGAAGCCTATGAATGAAGTTCGTCATTGTCGCTATAGAGGTGATTTGGAGGGAAGTGAAGAAAAGTATGTTGGATGTTCAATATTAATGTAGAAGTGGGTTTAATAATAATAATGACGCGTAACAACAGCCCAGGAATCGGCAAACTGATCATCCTGAGACTTCTCAGTCCTCCTCGGGGAGGCAAAATCAAGGGGACATTCCGAAATTCTTCCCATTTAAATCTTACGATAATGATAGTGAAGGAGAGGGAAAGACCGCACATTCCCCTCAAAGATTTTCCCCGATCGTGCATTTTCCAGCCACGCCCGTTCGTGAAATTTCTATCAAGAACACCCGTTCATCAATCTATTGCCGTTCGTGTATCCACTTAGAATACCTGTTCGAAGATGTTTTCTTCAAACGTATCCGTTCCTGTTTAAACCAAGGCCGCCGTCCGCCTCTTTTTTGAGGGTATTTTTTTTTCTGCTTCAGAAAATGAATAAACTTAGGTGTCTTAATTTTCCGTCGGAAAAAGGCTGGATGTGTGGGAATTCAAAAACTTAATAGGTTAGCACAAGGGTTCCGATGTGGGAATCAGTACCGAAATACTGCAATGAATCTCTACTTGCTTTCATTTAGATTCGCAGTCTCGGGGATCGTAAGAACACCCAAAGCATTCAAATGTGAGCGTGATCAGCTTCCCCAGTGAAAAGTACCAGTTAGTGGCAATGTACGGATTAAACTTTAGCCTAACTCAGGACAGGAATTCCATCGGACATCAACTAGATCAACTCGCGAGCTCTCTAATCCAATGACGTTTCGTAGATTCGTATTTCTCGAACCGCCGACGAGGTGCGAGGAGTTAGGCTAATGTGAGATTATTAACTCGTTAGGATTACCAGCAAGTGAATGAATAAGAATAAGAAAAATTTCGCTCGCACAAGACAAGAAGTTTAGGCTCGATATACCGAGAGATCGACGCCGGATGTTCCCCAAAACAAGAGACAGCAAACGTTAAATTTAGACGCGGAGCTGTCAAAAAAGTCAAAAAAGGCACAAATATGGGACACGCATCGCACACAACAGTTAAACGCACCTCCAACGTCTCCGCCTTACGTTTAGAGCCTTGCTAGGTTCCTAGTCTGATCCCTCGTCACGTCGTCGATGCCGAGAGCTTAAAGAGGTCCCAAGCGTCCCCATCGCTCGCCAAGCCGGAAAAACGCAGCACGCGCGGCAGCCCCAGCCAATGATAACACGCGTCGGCTAGAATCACCGATCACCCCGCCGAGACGCATGCCAAATATTTATGGCACATCTTACGCAACGCGTCGAATCTTCCCAGCCTCGGTTTCCCCCCGTTGTTCTGTGCGACGACGACGCCCGCGATGCAGAGTGTTCAGGAAGTAGTATTGGGCCTTGTGGCGGAAGAATTGTATCGTCCTGTCAAAGCATAAGCTGGTGCGTTCTTCTCTATTCAGTTATCGGCTGGGACTCAATTGCGCCGTTCAGTTGAATATCCTCCGAGGCTTTATCTTTCATATTGCGTACGGGATATTCCTCGCTGTAGCGCAATTCTTCCTCCTCAAACCCAACCAGGTGCGTTACACAAGTAATTCCTTCTAAACAGGCACTGATTACCTCCTTATGTACTTTCCTCAGTTTGTGCTGAGGATGCCTGTGTGTATGCGCTGGCTTAGCGTCTGAATCCAACGGTTTCTTATTTCGTGGTCCGTAATTCGAAGCTCAGGGTTTCCCTCACGTTGGATTTTCCATTCACAGCGAACCTTCCAGATGTCATACTCCTCAGTACAACAGACATGGTTCAACCTCCTTTAGACAGAAAGCATTCGTGGTCTTCGTCCGCAGGACATCTCCGGGTTTTTGGTGGGTATGAAGGTTTGGCAGCCACCATAGGCAATTGCCATCCTTGAGTCCCACACAATGGCTGATAATTCGGCCTAGTGCATAAAAAGCATTTTCCCGGCTTGGAGAATTATGCCCCTATGCTTCCTATGTCATCCTTCTATGCCTCTTCCCTCATAAAACCACTGACAAAAACCAGTCTTAAAAGCAGAAACTATAAGAGTGGCTATGCTACTTGTTACAGATTTGTCATTGCTCCATAAAAAAATAAAATAAAATAACCTCCTTATCACAGTATGGCCTCGGCACGTCCACCCCCATCCGTTCTCTCAGCACCGCCTTTGACCCCTCCCCCAAGCTCATCTGTGTCAACGAAACAGGTAGGAACACCTCGCCCTCGCACAATCGCTGAATCCCGCCCAACGCACCTTGATTGTGCGTGTGGACAGCGCAGACAAGATCCTGGACAAATGCCCCCAGAACTTCAACATCAACATCAGGCTTTATGATTTATCGTGGAAAGCCTTGGAGTTCAGGTGCTTGTATGCGTTCGTTCACCATCCATCAAAATAAATAATTTATTCTAAAGTTAAGAGGATTTTTAGCGAGTTTTTTTTTACACTCCTTGGGGTGATGAAGACAAGTCTAACAGTGATCTTATTCATTCCGGTGCTACGGTAACAATTTCAGCTTTCCAAATAAATAAAGGGAAATTCTGATGCAAATAATGTTCACAGAATTCCAAACAGGAAATATTTTATTTTCAATACAGGAGATGTAGTCCTTTGGGCTACTTTATTGTCTTGTGTCAAAGCCAACTTGAGTCCTGTGTTTTATCTCGTTTGTACAACATGTCATCCGCCATGCAGCTAGATATGGATCCAAGATTTGAAGAGCCTTCCCAATTTTCAGGGTGTGATTCTGAATCCAGTATCTCCTCTTTTGACACCCATTCCACATATTCTTCAACCAAATTGCGGCCTTTCCCTCTAAATATTTGGCACCAGCTGCTTGCAACTTTGCACAGGATGAAATTTCGCAAAAACTAAATAATTATAATCAAATTAAGAAAGCAGATCAAGTTGTCATCCACCCTATTGGACCTGTGGTTGATTATCCACAAGCAGGTACAACCAAAGAGTCAGTTATTGCCCATATTTTCCATATAGACCCCATGAGTTTTGTTCATCCAAGACATGATGTGCAATATGGATGGTCAAGTCATAGTGGTCAAGAAAATGCAAGATGTTATTTGCTTTGTGATGGTGGGCCAAACAAGTATGTCATGACAAAGTAATATCAAGCTTTCTGTGAGTGATTTTGCCTTTAAAATAAAATTAGTGCAAGCTAAATGGAGTCATTAAGGTGGAGGAGTGTGCACTTGTGGATTTTATAGAGCACCCTCTAATGACTTTACCTGCTCCCAAGCTCAGTCAACTGGTCTCACTGCTGAACAGCAGGTGCAAGCATACCTTGACAGTTATCTCACTGCAGACAGACATTCCAGGTTGTGATCACTGTTCCACAGATTTCAAATGAGTGTCAAGAGCCATTGTCAAAACAGGTATGTAACTGTTCTTATTTCCGTACTATTACTTATCTATTTGATTCTAGTTACTGTTCAGAAGCAGATGGTTAAGGATGCTGACACAAAGCTTGAGGCAGCTTACAGGAAGATCTCCAGCCTGCTTGGCACAGCTGAGATGCAGGTGACTGCCATTAAATGAGCTTTGGAGCAGGGAAGGGATAAAGAGCCTGCTAAGAAATACCTCAAAAAGGCTGTGAAGGACATGAAAGATGCACTGTCCTCAGTCAAAGAGCTCGAAGCAGTTAGTTCAGGCAGTGTCCTAAAGCCTGACATTAACATCCCCAACATGCCTGAACAAAGCTCTGTTCATCCACATAATGTACATGGTATAGGGCTTTCCGCCTCCTTGCCATCTGTACATATGTCATCTCCTGCCTCGTTGTCATTTGTACAGATCACTCTTGTGTCAAGTATCCATACAAGGACTTGGCCAGAAGTCCCAAACCTGTACAGACCCATGGATATGCTCTCCAGCATCCAACTGTTGCATATCCTCCTTCCTACTCCCCATATATACCCCCACCTTCCTATCCCCCACACTCTCATTTGTTCCTTCTGTTACCTTATCTCCCACCACAGGGGCAACCTACATTTCAGAATGAAGGATGTGCTTGCTATCATCAGGTCAGAGAGCAGCAAGCCATACTACAAGGCTTTCAGTATGCACCAAATGTCCCTGTTCCATCCAGTCATATCTAAAATCATATCTACCAAATATCCTAAGAGGCCGTGGCAGTGCCCGGCATATACGGTTCCATTCCCATTTTTTAAACATGGATGTATTGATCACTAAGTGGCTTTGTAGTATATTGCAGCTACAGCCTGTTTTCCATCTTTTATCCATAAATCCTGAGGTGAAAGGCTTGTAAAGCTACCTTCATAGATACACTGCCTTCCTGTTGATAATCCATCATTAAAATATACCCTGTTATCTTGGCTGATAATACAAGAGGTAAAGTGAGCTCCTCCAAAGTAAATTAT
>KN837167.1:55002-66479 GCA_000827215.1 Sphaerobolus stellatus SS14
TCGCTATAGTCGCTATATAGCCTCTGTAGCATTTGCCAAGTTTCCTGATGCAGGAATGTATTCAGAAGGCCTTTATTATTTACAGCTTTGCATCTGAAGGGAGTGAGATTCCAAGTTTTCGAATCACAAGTACGCTAGCCGTTCTATCAATTACCTCTCCTTTCTAAAGATGGATGGAATTTCGTCGAAGCTACCAGTGCAGTATTATCCCTCAGGCGGACGAATATCTACAGCTTGTTCATTTGTATTGAGATCTTCTCCGGTGATATAGAAAGTTCGAAGGAAATGCTTCACATGCGGTATGTTGATACAGTCTATATTTGATCTTTAAACACACTTATCGAGACGAAGACTTGGTCGTAATATTCGCTCATGATATTTCGCCGGAACCCTTGAGCATCAGAGTCATTCGATGGGAGTCAACGAAGGCCGTGTTTCAGACATTCTCCCTCTCTGTTTGGGCTTACTGACGAATATAGCGTTATTCTCTCGTTTAGATAATATTCGGTAATGCTATAAAGTTTAATGATAGCATGTATGATAGGTGGATGTCAGCGGAAATAGCGGAAATTCAAAATAATCAGAAGAATAAAAATCTAGACACTGATAAATATCACATGGCCAATACTATACCCAGAGAAAATACATTACTTCGGTGATGTTATGCCTACTAGTATCTGGGTACCTTTAGCAAATCTTACGCTTCATTGCCCTGAAACTCATTTTTCTGCGCGGCTCAGTCTAAATTGTACAATCAATAATAGAAGTAAGCTCTTTGAAAACAATTTGCCTACCTATCTCTGAAAGCTATCGCGCATATCAAATCCAATTCATGATAATCAGCGATTCGATGCTCCACCAGGAAGAGAATTATATGCGGAAGTCGGAAATCGAACTTCCGAGTCGAAGCTCCGCGTTGAATTTGTTGATGGATATCTGCCAATCGACCTCAGTACCTCCGGTTGTAAAAATTCAAGTACATTCGTTACAAAAAGAGTCAAGTTGCGCCGAGTTGCGCCGTGCTTTCATTGCATCAACATCAGCTGGCGTCGCAAATTCGAATTCAAGCATAATGCTTCGCGTTGTAACTCTACGCACGAAGCTGATGTCTCGCTGATAAATGAGAGGCAATGCGATAAAAATATATTAGGTAAAACAATGTATTTACATAGCGAGTCTCACCTCACCGTAGCTGCACCTTCGATTGCCACGTAGAACATGAAATAAATCGCCATATTGTCTAGTGAACTACCCCAGATCTTGTGAAACCATGTAAGATGCACACCTAGGCATCACGTTTTGATGAAGGGATCTCCTTGCAAAATTTGAAGGAGAGGTAGTTCCGATGGGTCGTCGTAAACAGGAGAACGTGGCATGCACCGGGCTGGCACGTGCAGCGAAAAATTCCATAATAAAGAAGGATAAGCTATATATCGTTGCGTGAGGGGCTGAACTCGATTGAATGGCAAGCTCACATGATTCCCTATGATTCCACATATCTCAGGACTTCACGAGAAGCGTCGCTCACACATCCTCGTTCGCGCTCTGATTGCCAGTGAGTCAGACTGATATGTTCGATCGAGGGGATAGGCTGCTTCTACGACGATTATGGAGCATGGCACTGTTAGATCACGCTGGAGGCAGCGTGGATGGGAGGAATCGCGTCCGTTGCGTCGCTTTCGACGGCAGCTGTGCGAGACGGTGTGGCGTGTGGCTGTCCTAGTGACGTCACCACAGCGGCCCTCTGCCACATCCCATCTACTGCTGTCCCCTCTGCCTCAGCACATCCGTAGGAGGAGGACGGTCGTGTGTGGCTGTGTCCGGTATGACGTTCCTGCACATCGGCTCAGTTGAGTCACGCTCTTCCTGCAGTGTTGTCACTTGGCGCATCTGGCTTTGCGTAGCCTCCATTTTGAGCCAATCGATAGCTTCGTATTATCACTTTCTTGAGACCTTCCTATTAACCACATCGACGCCTTCCTAGACAACGCCTACATCATCCAATACTGGATACTGGTCAGCTGGAACCTTAGGGGGGCATTAGGGTTTCGTGGCATGGAGGTCTGTCCCAAATTCGACTTTCTTCGGCTGGGTGTCTGATTGATCAGTTCCTTAGAGTTTTTAGGCTAAAAATCGCGTGCACTATATCGAAGACAAGCTCCGTCACCGATGGAAATGTTCTGATTAGTACTGTACTGAGGCTCAACTTGAATGCGAAGTTTCCTTGAAGAAGCCTCGCTATGGGTGATGCGATATATATGTTCCAATAAAATGTAATAGTGAGTTCCTCTCGACATCATATTCGATATTTTTACTCACAAGATTTCGTCGATGCCTCCTGCCAGCGGCCAGCCCTATCACATGTTCGCTCTTTTCACTCCTCACAAGTCCCTCGTCGTCTTCTACTGCCAATTGTCTTCCTCGGAAATTCATCGACATATGAAGCCATAATTGTTTGTCATTCACTGCCAAGCTGCCGCCGTCTGCCTCGAAGAAAGAACCAATCATCGCAACGGGATGTTCTGGTTCATATTCTCCAGTACGGCTTCATACCCGGGATATTTGAAGGAGGGAGGAAAAGAAATCGAGTATATTTTAATGGTACGGTGCGTGACTCTCCTTGCTGTAAAAAGATGTTAACCCGTATATCCGCTGTTCAACTTCTGAATTCTCTCCTCAGTGCATTTTCCCCTGTAAGGTGTCCCAGGCCAGCGCCGACTCATTTTCTTCTAACGCTTAATACATGCAAAACACATCTATCGATTTATTCCCTTCTCATTTGGTCATTCTGAAATGACCTTGCATCGAAGGAAAATGCTCTCCAGGTGAGGGGATCTTTTCGTGTATCCCGGACTAATTCCCAACGTTCTAAATTTCCAAATCACAAGTGCGTTAGCTGTTTTATTGATTACCTCTCCTTGAGATCTTACTGAAGCTGTAGTGATATTTTTTAGGCTGACCGAACTTCTGCAGGTTGCTTATCTGCGTTGATATCTTCTCGGCTGACATAGAAAGTACGGATCACCTCAATGCTCAAACCTGCGTAGGCGGTATGTTTATACAGTCTATTTTTATTTATTTCCAAGCTTACTTATCAAGACAAAAACTTGGTCGCAATATTCGCTCACCCTATTTGATGCACACCGACGAAAATAGTAAGCTCTATATTTTCTTTTCTCATTCTGATGTCAAGAACTTCATAACAGGTGAATGTAAACGGAAATAGCGTAAATCTAAGGCAGCTGGAAGAGCGAGAGTCCACTGGCAAGTATCGATACGATCGGCGCATGGCCAGCGCTACATTCAAATAAAATGTATTACTTCGACGGTATTCTGCCTGCTAGTGTATGGATAACTGGCGAATCTATGTTCCACTGTTACGCTGAAACTCATTTTTCTGTGCGGTCCATCTAAACTGTAATCAGTCAATGATAGAAAATTCATCGAAAATGACTTGCGCACTTCTACCGGATGGACTGAGGTCAACTGGCAGATCGTCAGTATGGAGCTTCGGGGTTGGATTTCCGACCTCCGTATATTGTGCTCCTTGCGGGGCATCGGATTCTCCTGATCATCGTAAATTTGACTCGGTGGGCGCGATAGCTTTCAGAGAGTGCAAATTCAACCCCGGTTACACCCCGGTGCATCAAGAGAAGATTTGCGAAGATCTGCGCGGTGCTCCCATTGCATCAGCATCAGTTGGCGTCGCGCATACGAATTTAAGTATCATTCTTTGCATCTAGATCGACCCTCGAACTTGATGTCTCGGTGATAAATGAAATACAATGAAATAATATATATTAGGAGAAGAACGGTATATTTACATGTCCAGTCTCACATCACCGTAGTTGCGCCTTCGATTGCTACGTAGAACATAAAATAGATCGCATACACCGTACGGCCTACCTAGACTTTAGACAATTCACCGAACATATTAAGGTAACGTACGTGCCTCTCCCCAACCGTATAAGCGCACGTTTGCTTAATAGATTTCAGGATTACCGTGCCTTGCATCCCAAGCCATCATCCGGATTGTGTCTGAGAAATATTTATTGCATGTGCGGCCGAATTCCACTTTCAAAGACATCATCGGAAGGAAGCGTAAGTGCTCAGATTCAACTATCGCTAAACTAAAGCACTTTATATCTCTTGGTAGGATGTTTAATTTTATTCTAGAATTTCTGCGGAGCAGGTGAGTTGCTCACATATAATTACATTCTTGGTCTAAATAAATTACCTCAGATCCTATCTTGAGAACACTTTGACAGGAATCAGCGAGTGTGGTGATGACTATCGGTATTTTGCTCCGGCGAGACCTATTGTCCGATCCAAACTACGGAGAACTTCGAAATCACTGATATTTTAATTTAAAGCTAAGATATTTAGCTGCAAATCAATATCACTAGATACATCAAAACATGATTGATTCTTCGGCTGTATTAAGGAGTCTGAATCATTGGCATAATAGACATATTTGTTTCATTCAGGTATCAAAGCAAACAGCATCACAAAAAATCGGATTTTAGGTCTGAAGTGGAACTGGGACAATATCTTCAGAAATATGCACCTTAAGCCCTCCAGATTGAACATATATTCAACCTCTTTGCAGGAATACTAATTATAGCGTCTACCTTGCTAAGCAAAGGTAATTTCCCTGAAATGTGTTGGCACCTTGGAATGGTGGCAGTTTTCTCAAGCCCTTATGTCATTTCCCCTTCCCTTCTAGCTGGTGATGATCATTCTAAAAGTCCGAATAAACATTTATTAATACCCTTGTATAGTACTAGTACGTCCCTATGACCTATACTGACTTATTCCAAGCCAACTTGCACCCAGTACGGTGGGCGAGCGTCGCTAGGTTACTGAATTAATTGATGGAAGATGTTCATTGTAATTTGAGAACGAGTTGGTTCGAGAATGGCCTCATATTGGTCTCGTGGTGGTACTAATCACACCTAATGCCATTAGTAAATACTCCTCGCGATTTTTAAGATGATTTAAATTGGCTAGAAGTGAGGGAGAAGTGGGAGAATAGTAAGAGATACATCCGCGGTTCTGACGACCGAGACATTCTCAGGGAAATTAAGCTCCATCAATTCTATCGGCTAGCTGTCCAGATAATATAATTAGACTCCTGGACAGAGTCGAAGCTATATGCACTATTTGGAGATGTATGGTGAGTAGTTCCACCGAATATAAACTCCAGCAAGCTTCAGACGTAAAATGCGGTCTTCTAGGATCTTCCATGACATAGTTTTTCTTGATGGCTGAGTGGAACTTATATGGCTATTATCTTTAGCGAGCCCTGGCGGAACCGCGAGTATTTCACATTATATGCTCCTCCTAACTTGAATGCTATCTTCTCCTCATTTATAACTGCTAAGTTTATCAAAAGAATTTTCTATATATTTTCTGATGCTTATATATGTCTCTGATAGCTCCAAACATGTGCTCTAGAAGCAACTTCAAAGCAACTTGCGGTTGAGCAGAGTTCAACTGAGGTCAAATTTCAACGATCATCATTCAACATTCAAGAGGGCAACCTGGCGACTCTCGCCCACCGTAAAGATGTGGTATGTGCGGGACCGGCACATGCGGCGGAAAATTATATAAAAAATAGGTATAAGCTATATATCGTTAGATGAGGATCTATACCCTAGACAAATGGCAAATCCACATGATGCCCCATGATTCCACATATTAGGGCTTCATGAGAAGCGTCGCTCACACATCCTCGTTTGTGCTCTGATCGAGTCAGACTGATATGTTCGATCGAGGGGATAGGCTGCTTCTATGACGATTATGGCGCATGGCACCGTTGAGATCATGCTGGAGGCAGAACTACTTGTGGTGGTGCGTGGCTGTGTCCTAATGACGTCGCCACAGCGACGCTGTGCCACATCCCATCTACAGCCGTCCCCTCTGCCTCAGCGCATTCGTTCAGCGAGCTCGAGGGCATCCCGATCACCATTTAAATCGCATTCACTTCACGCAATCTCAATACCCTTTAGGTGTACACAGACACCACTACGAATCGATATACGAGTCTGCTACGACAACGGCAAAACGCATCTATCCGAAGTCAGTATTTCGTTCTTATTTGCGATTTATATTCAGTTTACGCTCTTTACACTATGATACGCACCGCTCTCTCCTCACTGTCCGAACCGCACGTGATGCTGGCAACATCGCTCCTGCTTCCAATAGCCTCGCTGTCGTGACCACACCTTCGCATCCCTAACCCACATAGACAGTTCCTTCAATCGATTAGCCATTATTGCTCTCCTTCTTGTCCGAGAAACATCGGTCCAAACTCTCGCCTCTACCCACCACAGTCGAGATCCCCTGGCCCATCCTCACTCAACAGGGAACGGAGTATGGGAACCTTCCGCGCTTGAACAATATCATCGGTCAGAAAGTTCGGTCAGTTCTCTGACCTAAACATAGCCGACCTTCTTTAATCAAGCATTCCTCTCTCCACCTATCATTGCGCACATTACTCTCTCCGTTATTGTCATCAACCCTATCATCAGTCTAGCCCTATTCAGCCACTTCCAATCCTCCGTCGAAAGAAGCAATGGTCATCCTCTCACGGCATCGCAATAGGCGTATACGAATGAGGGTAGTTAGGGGTTTGCAGGACGTAAGATGCGTTTTGCGCTCTGTACCGTGCGTGACCTTGGGAGCCTCACCATCCTTTGCTATATAGCATGTAGACTCGACGACACTGTTGGAAATTCGCAAATTAGTCCAGAGACTTGGAACCCGACATTGAGGACGCGACGCCTGAATCTCAGAATGCAAACGACATAAGAACAATAATCAAATTCAAACGAACATCCGAACTCATTATATTCCCCACCTCGGCGCCCGCTTGCCTTTCTTGTCGGATTACCGTGCCTTATTCCGGAGAGAACCTGTGGTATTTTCGGAGAAGCTTGAAGTCGCAGAGGATGAACCAGCCCCATGACAGTTAATTGCTGGCTCCTACTAGTCCAACCCTTCGAATCAAATCACATACACCCTCCTCGTATTTATCTGATAGATCAGCGGTTCACCCGGTTAGTACTTCGTTATCATGTTAGATCAGTGGTTTACCCTGCTTGTACTTTGTTATCTCGAAGATGACAGATCTGTGGTCCATCTTCCACTTCTCTCCCCTTCGAGCCGCATCATCGTGATCTTGATGTCTCTTCGCTTCCGTCGTCGATCCTCCTGCCTGCAAACATCCAACGGAAGTCGACGGAGCAAGAAATAACCCAACCGTCAATTGTCCCTCTTGATCTGTGACAATAAGTAAGTCAATTTAATTGAATTAAGGCTCAACTCATGTCGAAATTACTCCTCTACATAGTGCCCATCCGAAAGCCCAATAGCGAATTTACCAAGCATATTTAAGGTAACGTGGCTCTCCCCAACCGAAAAAGCCTACGCTCGCTTAATGGACTTCAGACTTACCGTGGCTTGCATTTATATATGTACCAAGCCATCTGGATCCAGTCTGGGAAATAATGCATGTACAGCCGACTTCCGGTTTCGAAGATGTCATCGGATTCGGGCGCAGGAAGGCGTGAGTACTCAGATTTAAATATCGCTAAAATTGAAGTATTTCATATTTCTTGTTAGGATGTTTAATTTTACTCTCAAATTTCTCGTAGTATAGATGAGCTGCTCATATCTAATTATATTCTGAATCTAAATGAATTAACTCAGGTTCTGTTCTATCTTGAGAACACTATGGCAATACGCAGTGAGCGTAGTGATGATTCTTGGTATTTTGCTCCGGAGTCCGATCCAAACTATGGAGGACTTCGATCTTATTGTTACTTTAAGCTATGATACTATGTAGCTACAAATCAATATCCCTGGAGGCATTGGAATATAATTAGATTGTAGGCTATAGTAATGAGTCTGAATTTTACAGCAAGTTGTATGTTGCAAGTTGCCAGTTGAGTCATTCTCTCAGTGACTGTCAATCGCTGTGAGCATCAGCCATGATTGGTATATCAATCATCAATGCTGCCCAAGCTCTATTTTGAAGAGCGGTGCATTGGTCTTCAAGTTCCACCGACCAAATAGTATTCAATAAACCTTCAGAGGCTAAGCACTGGTATCCTATCTGAATGCTGCTGAGATATATTCTATATCATACAGCATAATTTCTCCAAGTTAGATCTATCCTCTTCTCAACAATGTGCTGAGTTGATCATTACTCTCTTTTTCGAATTCTCTCCAGAAATCAGTCGCATTCTTTGATCCAATATTAGACCCTATTATTAGAAAGCACAGTTCAACGACATTGTGGTAGTTAGATATTTCTGGGACTATTTAACGCTGGTTTCCTTCAGGTCTGCAAAACATTTATTGGGTGTTATGCCTGACAAATTTAATTTCTGGAATAATTAGTAAATGCTTAATATACGAAAATAGAATTTGATGCTCAAGAGTCAAGATCCACATCGAGGAATCCTCTCAGATCCCTGCTTAAAGTTGGAGTGCCATTAGCCTATGCTTATTCTATCAACTGTTGATGAATTTCTCTGTTGTCGAGGTAACTTGATGGAACAGGTTATGGTAATATTGATAAATAAACACAGCTCCCATGGATATTGCTTCTGCCTTCAAATAACAGAAAATCACAATCTTCAAGGAACTGAGCTGCTATACCAGTTGAGAGTATTTCGATTCTGAGCTTTGTGGTATCCAATTCTCGGAAGCCTCTCATCTATTTTCCATTGATCTGAGGACAGATAAACTTGCTGCATTCGTGTATATAAGGGAGCAAGGAATCTGGGTAACCATCTCATTAACCATCCTACACCATTTACTTCCTATGGACACTGCATCTATTGCAGAATTGTCACAGGAGTACTTCTATTCGTATGTCTATATGGATCCCTTCTCACATCCATCCTCCTGACAGGACTCATTTTGCAGGAGCGTAGTCAGCTATGCTGACATGGCTGCACTAGGTAATTCATTACTATATATCAAATATATATCACAATTCTTATACATATTAAAGCTTTGATAGTCTATGATACCCTTCTAACATTAGAAGATGAAGTTACTCTCATATGGAGAAAGAAGTTTGGCCTGGGTTCAATCCTATATCTTCTAGCACGATACTGTATTATATCACAAGCAAGCATTGAATATTGCCTTGAAATTATAAATTATGAAGGAATTGGCTCCTTAAAGGTATGACATTTTCATCTGCAACTTCCAAGCCTAGTCCTTAGCTCCATGTAACCTCCTTTCAGTAGGTGAATGCAGTCATTCCATATGAGAATGACAAATCAAAAAGCTTTCACAATCAGGGTTTTTAAAATCTTATCATCCCTAGCCAATGTTCTAGCACTTGGATCTGCAATTAGTATCCATTGTATGTGGCAATAGTTTGGATTTATTTATGATAAGGTCTAACATACCAGGTTCAGCATTGCTTATTGGAAGAGCATATGCTGTTTCAGGAGGGAAATTATCGGTAATAGCTGGCTTAGGTCTGATACTTACATCATATAATGGGATTGCAATTGTATGTCCTCTTATATCAGAGTGCTAGACCTGCACTAACATTGGATCTCTAGAGTAGATTTCTGCTGGTGCCAATTAATGCTATTAATCCTCCAAGTGTATTCTACACTCTGTAGGTTCTGCAATTATTCAAGCTGAGATAAAGTATTAACATACAACTAGACGTAAAAAAACCCACTATAATGAAACCACAGATACTAATGGCATCCTCCAGAGACCGCAGCTGATATTACTTTAATCATATTTGATGGCACAGTCATGGCAATTACAGTCTATTTTTCATGGACATTCATTAAACAGTTGCACAATGTGCCTGGTATCAGTAGGAAAACTTTAACTGCACTCTTCCTACAGCAAGGTGAATTCAGAGGGATTATTAATAACATTCAAGACTGATCTATTACTTATAGGTGTTATTCGATTTTTGTGAGCTATCACAAGTTATCTCCAAGGATTTCTAAAATCATCATACTAATCAGGATAATATTGATATGGAATCTAGAAAATTCTATATCAGCTAAGGTTAGTGATGTTTTGGTAATACTTAAACTTGGAAGTAAATACTGATATGCATATTTATTAAGTTTTGAACGTAAGCAAGTTAATTTTGATCCTATATAATCACCTATCATCAATATAGCCATGGCTTGGGGGGTTTGATGCTGGACTTCAAAATGTGTCAGCCTGCAATTTTTGATGTATTACCTCTACTAATCAATTATACAGTGTATCAGTCATTCTTGTCTGCCGATTCATTCTTCAGCTCCGCAAGTTCAACACAAGGGTGCAAACTGTTCCCTCTGTCAACATAGCATCAACTCCTGGTATCAGAGGAAGACTTCAATGCATACATGAAACTATTATTGAAGAATTTGGGAATTCTGGGATGGAATATGACTTGGAAATGGAAAATGACATGGCAGAGCTTGAAGGAGATACCACACCCTCTGCTGGTATTGATACAGAAGTTCATATCACAGCAGAGGAATTCCCTTGGGCCATAAACCCTGTAGAAAATGTTGCAGGACCCTCAGAAATTGCGAGCAGGGCCAGGGGAGTTCAGGAAGAAATGTGATTCTACACTGATTTATGAAATGACTAATCATGGTCTGTGGTGAGTCAGATATTTTATTTTTGATAAGAAGATGACTGAATTTTACATTTCTGGTATCATAGATATACCCACTCATTATTCTATTTCTTCCTGGTGAAGAGCTAGGAACTTCTCAAGACTCTATTATTTAAAGTAGGTTTGGCTTTTATATATTCCTGTCTCAATTATATATATGAACCTTTGTATCCTGGATGGGAGTAGCTTTTATATATACCCTTTTGTGTCAGGACATCAATGGAGCAACTGAAAAGGTATCTCTTGGGTGGCTAGGCACCATGCATGGTGCATGACTTTAGCTGCTGCCTGAAAATTAGTAGAAGTCTTGATCATTTAGCTTCAGAAAATTCCCGAGTTTGGGATCTTTGAGTTTGAGGAAACTTATAAGGGACATGTTCACAACATTGAAGTTCACCAAATAGTTTGACAGTTTATTCACATACTGCAATAAAGAATAAAGTACTAGTACTCATAGTATCATACATCACCTGACCTGGGCCGACAGAAGAGAGCAATCTCATTGTGTATTCCAATGTTTCAATCCTGTCAACCTTACACAAGAGACCTTCTCAATGTTTGACCATGCGAAGAAATTTTGTTCTAAACCAGATGCTCTAACTCATTAACACCACTCACCAGATCTACAACAGTAGTCAAGGAATTTTGGTCGAAGCAGCGCTTGAGGTAGGTTTTATACTGAGAAATATTCTCTGATATTACTAGTAAGTTTCCATCTCCAGAATATTCGGTCTTATTACTCACAATGTGTTTCAGTAGGTCCGTACCTGCGCCTGCCTTTCGCTATTTCACGCACTCGATTTCTCCCCCT
>KN837167.1:79092-135328 GCA_000827215.1 Sphaerobolus stellatus SS14
ATCAGATTCAAGTATCGCTAAAATTGAAGTACGTCATATTTCTCGTTAGGGTGTCTAATTTTACTCTCAAATTTCTCGTAGTGGAGATGAGCTGCTCATATCTAATTATATTCTGAATCTGAATGAATTAACTCAGGTCCTGTTCTATCTTGAGAACACTATGACAATACGCAGTGATGACTCTTGGTATTTTGCTCCGGACTCAGATCCAAACTATGGAGGACATCGAAATCACTTATTGTTACTTTGGGCTATGATACTATGTGCCTGCAAATTAATATCCCTAGAGACATTGGAATATAATTAGATTGCATGCTATAGTGACGAGTCTGAATCTTAGAGCAAGTTGTACGTTGCAAGTTGCCTGTTGAATCATTCTCTCAATGACTGTCAATCACTGTGAGAGCCAGCCATGATTGGTATATCAATCATCAATGTTGCCCAAGCTATATTTTGAAGAGTGGTGCATCGGTCTCCAAGTTCCACCGACCAAATAGTGTTCAATAAACCTTCAGAGGCTAAGCGCTGGTATCCTATCCGAACACTACTGAGATATATTCCGTATCATACAGCATA
This sequence comes from Sphaerobolus stellatus SS14, assembly GCA_000827215.1. Classification (NCBI taxonomy): domain Eukaryota; kingdom Fungi; phylum Basidiomycota; class Agaricomycetes; order Geastrales; family Sphaerobolaceae; genus Sphaerobolus; species Sphaerobolus stellatus. The sequence continues at coordinate 79,669 of KN837167.1, forward strand.
ACGTCTCCAAGTTATATCCCCTTCTCAACAATGTGCTGAGTTGATCATTACTCTCTTTTTCGACTTCTCTCCAGAAATCAGTCACATTCTTTGATCCAATATTAGACCCTATTATTAGAAAGCACAGTTCAACGACGAGTTGGATATTTCTGGGACTATTTAACGCTGGTTTCCTTCAGGTCTGTAAAATATTTATTGAATGTTATGCCTGACAAATCTAATTTCTGGAATAATTAGTAAATACTTAATATACTTAATATAATCTGATGCTCAAGAGTCAAGATCCACATCGAGAAATCCTCTCAGATCCCTACTTAAAGTTGGAGTGCGATTAGCCTATGCTTATTCTATCAACTGTTGAGGAATTTCTCTGCTGTCGAGGTAACTTGATGCAACAGGTTATGGTAATACTAGTAAATAAACAGTTCCCATGGATATTGCTTCCGCCTTCAAATAACAGGAAATCACAATCTTCAAGGAACTGAGCTGCTATACCAGTTGAGAGTATTTTCGATTCTGAGCTTTGTGTTATCGAATTCTCGGAAGCCCCTCATCTATCTTCCATTGATCTGAGGACAGGTAAACTTGCTGCATTCGGGTATATAAGGGAGCAAGAAATCTGGGTAACCATCTCATTAACTATCCCACACCACTCACTTCCTATGGACACTGTATCTATTGCAGAATTGACACAGCAATACTTCTATTTGTATGTCTATATGGATCCCTTCTCACATCCATGCTCCTGACAAGACTCATTTTGCAGGAGTGTAAACAACTATGCTGCCATGGCTGCACTAGGTAATTCATTACTATATACCAAATATATATCACAATTCTTATACATATTAAAGCTTTGATAGTCTATGATACCCTTCTGACATTAGAGGATGAAGTTACTCTCATATGGAGGAAGAAGTTTGGCCTGGGTTCAATCCTATATCTTCTAGCACGATACTGCATTATATCAGAAGCAAGCATTGCATATTGCGTTGATATTATAAATTATGAAGGAGTTGGCTCCTTAAAGGTATGACATTTTCATCTGCAACTTCCAAGTCTAGTCCTTACCTCCATGTAACCTCCTTTCAGTAGGTGAATGCAGCCATTCCATAATGAGAATGACAAATCAAACAACATTCACAATCAGGCTTTTAACAATCTTAGCATACCTAGCCACTGTTATAGGACTTGGATCTGCAATTAGTATCCATTGTATGTGGCAATAGTTTGCATTTATTTATAGTGAGGTCTAAAATACCAGGTTTAGCATTGCTAATTGGAAGAGCATATGCTGTTTCAGGAGGAAAATTATCTGTAGCAGCTAGCTTAGGTCTGATACTTGCACTATATATTGGGATTGAGATTGTATGTCCTCTTATGTTAGAGTGCTAGACCTGCACTTACATTGAATCTCTAGAGCTGGGTTGTGCTGGGGTTAATGAGTCTTTCTAATCATCCAAGTGTATACCTCACTCTGTAGGTCCTGCAATTATTCAAGCTGAGATAAAGTATTAACATACAATTAGACGTAAAAAAAACCCCACTATAATGAAACCACAGATACTAATGGTATCCTCCAGAGTCTGCAGGTGATATTATTGCCCTAATATCTGATGGCACAGTCATGGCAATTACAGTCTATTTTTCATGGACATTCATTAAACAGTTGCACAATGTGCTTGGCATCAGTAGGAAAACTTTAACTGCCCTCTTCCTACAGCAAGGTGAAATCAGAGGGATTATTAATAACCTTCAAGATTGATCTATTACTTTTAGGCATTATTCGATTTTTGTGAGCTATCACAAGTTATCCCCAAGGATTTCTATAACCATCATACTAATCAGGATAATATTGATATGGAATCTAGAACTTTCTGTATCAAATAAGGTTAGTGATGTTTTGGTAATGCTTAAACTTGGAAGTAAATACTGATATGCATATTTATTAGGTTTGGAATGTAAGTAAGTTAATTTTGATCCTATATAATCACCTATCACCAATATAGCCATGGCTTGTGGGGTTTGATGCTGGACTTCAAAATGTGTCAGTCTGCAATTTTTGATGTATTACCTCCACTAATCAACTATACAGTGTATCAGTCATTCTTGTCTGCCGATTCATCCTTCAGCTCCGCAAGTTCAACACAAGGGTGCAAACTGTTCCCTCTGTCAACATAGCATCAACTCCTGGTATCAGAGGAAGACTTCAACACATACACGAAACTATTATTGAAGAATTTGGGAATTCTGGGATGGAATATGACTTGGAAATGGACAATGACACGGCAGAACTTGAAGGAGATACCACACCCTCTGCTGGTATTGATACAGAAGTTCATATCACAGCAGATGAATTCCCTTGGGCCATAAACCCTGTAGAAAATGTCACAGGACCCTCAGAAATTGGGAGCAGGGCCAGGGGAGTTGATGAAGAAGTGTAATCCTACACTGATTTATGAAATGACTAATCATGATCTGTGGTGAGTCAAATATTTTATTTTTGATAAGAAGACAAGTGAATTTTACATTTCTGGTATCATAGATATACCCACTCATTATTTTATTTCCTGGTGAAGAGTTAGGAATTTCCTGAGACTACATTATTTAAAGTTGGTCTGGCTTTATATATCCCTGTCTCAATATATTCCTGTCTCAATTATGTATATGAACCTTTTCATCATGGATGGGAGTAGCTTTTATATATACCCTTTTGTGTCAGAACATCAATGGAACAGCCGAAAAGGTATCTCTTAGGTGACTAGGCACCATGCATAGTGCATGACTTTTGATGCTGCCTGAAAATTAGTAGAATTCTTGATTATTTAGCTTTAGAAAATTCCCGATTTTGGGATCTTTGAGTTTGAAGAAACTTTATAAGGGACATGTTCACAACATTGAAGTTCACCAAATAGTTTGACAGTTTATCCATGTACTGCAATAAAGAATAAAGTACTAGTACTCATAGTGTCATACACCACCTGACCTGGGCCGACAGAAGGGAGCAATCTCATTGTGTATTCCAATGTTTCAATCCTGTCAACCTTACAGAAGAGACCCCCTTGATGTTTGACCATGCGAAGAAATTTTGTTCTAAACCAGATGCTCTAACTCATTGTCACCACTCACCATATCTACAGCAGTAGTCAAGAAATTTTGGTCGAAGCATAGGATTTATACTGAGAAATATTCTCTAATATTACTAGTAAGCTTCCATCTCCAGAATACTCATTCTTATTACTCACAATGTGTTTCAGTAGGTCGGTACTTGCGCCTGTATTTCGCTATTTCACACACTCGATTTCACTCCTTCACTTTCCTCTTCCTATTGAATTCTAATCAACTCCAAAAAAGAAAATTCCATCTTCTTTCCTTGTTCAGCTCTACTGAAACAGACTCTGCGTGCCTCGAAGGAAAAGGCTCCCAAAACAAATGCACGTTACATTCGCATAGGCCTGATGTGAATGGGGATACTTACAAACACATACTTGGACAACATTACAAAGTGCGCCGCTTTCGCAGTTCTTACAAGCCTCAGTGACAAGAAAGCAATATTTGTGGAGTTATGGATATATGTTTTCGCGAGAGTTATAATAGTATGCGCTCCTGGTTAGACAATGTAGTGCGTTGCCTTTCAAGTAGATATTTTTAGTATGCTATCAGTGACAGACCTTGAGAAATTAGGCCAGTCCGTGTCAGATCCATTTTGTCTCGAGGACACAATTCTGGCTCTGGAATTCTGGCACTTTGTCGAAGTATTTATAATTAAATCCCCTCAACTACTCATTTCATTTTGCCGATCTAAGTTCCTTCGTTCAATCTCTCTATCAGACCACTTCTTCCATTATTGACACTCCTCTAGACACGCAGAAAATCACCCAATGAAAGTCCCACTCCGATTAATTTGCGCTTTTGGAGGAATCACAGCTTTGCATCCAAAGGGAGTGAGATACTAAGTTTTCGAATCACAGGTACGTTAGCCGTTCTATCAATTACCTCTCCTTTCGAAAGATGCATGAAATTTCATCCAAGCTGCCAGTGCAGTACTATCCCTTAGGCGGACGAATATCTACAACTTGTTCATTTGTACTGAGATCTACTTCGGTGATAGAAAGTTGAAGTAGAAGCTTTACATGTGGTATGTTGATACAGTCTATATTTGATCTTTAAACTTACTTATCGAGACGTAGACTTGGTCGTAATATTCGCTCATAATATTTGGCCAAAACCCTTGAGCATCAGAGTCATTCGAGGGGAGCCAACGAAGGCCGGGTTTCAGGCATCCTCTCTCTCTGTTTGGGCTTACTAACGAACATAGCGTTATTCTCTCGTTCAGATGGCATTCGGTAATGCCATAAAGTTTAATGACAGCATGTATGACAGATAAATGTCAGCGGAAATAGCGGAAATTCAAAATAATCAGAAGAATGAAAATCCAGACACCGATAAATATCACATAGCCAATACTATACTCAGATAAAATACATTACTTCGATGATATTATGCCTACTAGTATCTGGGTACCTCTAGCAAATCTTATGTTTCATTGCCCTGAAACTCATTTTTCTGCGCGGTTCAGTCAAATTGATCAATAAACAATAGAATTGAATTCTTTGAAAACGATTTGCCTGCCTATCTCTGAAAGCTATCGTGCATATCGAGTCCAATTCATGATGATCAGCAATTCGATGCTCCACCAGGAAGAGAATGATATGCGGAAGTCGGAAATCGAACTTCCGAGTCGAAGCTTCGTGTTGAATTTATTGAAGGATATCTGCCAATCGACCTCAGTACCTCCGGTGGTAAAAATTCAAAGTACATTCGTTACAGAAAGAGTCGAGTTGTGCGGAGTTGCGCGGTGCTTTAATTGCATCAACATCAGCTGGCGTCGCAAATTCGAATTCAAGCATAATGCTTCGCGTTGTAACTCTACGCACGAAGCTGATGTCTCACTGATAAATGAGAGGCAATGGGATAATATATATTAGGTAAAAAAACGTATTTACATAGCGAGTCTCTCCTCACTGTAGCTGCGCCTTCGATTGCCACGTAGAACATGAAATAAATCGCCGTATTGTCTAGTAAACTACCCCAGATCTTGTGAAACCATGTAAGATGCACACCTAGATATCGCGGTTTGATGAAGGGATCTCCTTGCAAAATTTGAAGAAGAGGTAGTTCCGATGGGTCGTCGTACACAGGAGAACGTGGCATGCACCGGGCTGGCACGTGCAGCGAAAAATTCCATAATAAAGAGGGATAAGCTATATATCGTTACATGAAGAGCTGGACTCGATTGAATGGCAAACTCACATGATTTCCTATGATTCCACATGTCTCAGGACTTCACGGGAAGCGTCGCTCACACATCCTCGTTCGCGCTCTGATTGCCAGTGAGTCAGACTGATATGTTCGATCGAGGGGATAGGCTGCTTCTACGACGATTATGGAGCATGGCACCGTTGAGATCATGCTAGAGGCAGCATAGATGGGAGGAATCGCGTCCGTTGCGTCGCTTCTGACGGCAGCTGTGCGAGACGGTGTGGCGCGTGGCTGTGTCCTAGTGACGTCATCGCAGCGGCCCTCTGCCAGTGCCACATTCCATCTGCTGTCCCTCTGCCTCGGCGCATCCGTCGGAGGACGGTCCTGTGTGGCTGTGTGTCCGGTATGACGTTACTGCACATCGGCTCAGTTGAGTCACGCTCTTTCTGCAGTGTCGTCACTTGGCGCATCTGGCTTTGTGTAGCCTCCATTTTGAGTCAATCGATAGCTTCGTATTGTCAATTTCTTGAGATCTTCATATTAACCACGTCGACGCCTTTCTAGACAATGCCTCCATCATCCAATACTGGATACTGGACAGCTGGAACCTTGGGGTGCCATTAGGGTTTCGTGGCATGGAGGTCTGTCCCAAATTTGACTTTCTTCGGCTGGGTGTCTGATTGATCAGTTCCTTAGAGTTCTTAGGCTAAAAATCGCGCGCATTATATCGAAGACAAGCTCCGTCACCGATGGAAATGTTCTGATTAGTACTGTACTGAGGTTCAACTTGGATGCGAAGTTTCCTTGAAGAAGCCTCGATATTGGTGATACGATATATATGTTCCAATAAAATGTAATAGTGAATTCCTCTCGACATCATATTCGATATTTTTACTCACAAGATTTCGTCGATGCCTCCTGCCAGCGGCCAGTCCCATCACATGTTCGCTCTTTTCATTACTCACAAGTCCCTCCTCGTCTTCTACTGCCAGTTGTCTTCCTCGGAAATTCATCGACATATGAAGCCGTAATTATTTGTCATTCACTGCCAAGCTGCCGCCGTCTGCCTCGAAGAAAAGAAGCAATCATCGCAACGGGATGTTCTGATCCATATTTTCCAGTACGGCTTCGTACCAGGGATATTAAGGAGGGAGGAAAAGAGATCGAGTGTATTTTTAATGGTACGGTGCGTGACTTTCCCTACTGTAAAAAAATGTTAACCTGTATCTCCGCTGTTCGGCTTCTGAATTCTCTCCTCAGTGCATTTTCCCGCGTCAAGTGTCCCAGGCCAGCGCCGACTCATTTTCTTCTGACGCTTAATACACGCAAAACACATCTATCGGTTTATTTCTTCTCATTTGGTCATTCTGAAATGACCTTGCATCGAAGGGAAATGCTCGCCAGGTGAGGGGATCGTCTCGTGTATCCCGGACTAATTACATCCGAGGTTCTAAATTTCCAAATCACAAGTGCGTTAGCTGTCTTATTGATTACCTCTCCTTGAGATTTTACTCAAGCTGTCGTGATATTTTTTAGGCTGACCGAACTTTTGCAGGTTGCTTATCTACGTTGATATCTTCTCGGCTGACATAGAAAGTACGGATCACCTCAATGCTCAAAGCTGCGTAGGCGGTATGTTCATACAGTCTATTTTTTATTTATTTCCAAGCTTACTTATCAAGACAAAAACTTGGTCGCAATATTCGCTCACCCTATTTGATGCGCGCCGACGAAAATAGTAAGCTCTATATTTTCTTTTCTCATTCTGATGTCAAGAAACCTATAACAGGTGAATAGAAACGGAAATAGCGTAAATATAAGGCAGTTGGTAGAGCGAAAGTCCACTGGTAGGTACCGATACAATCGGCGCATGGCCAGCGCTACATCCAAATAAAATATATTACTTCGACGGTATTCTGCCTGCTAGTATATGGATAACTGGCGAATCTATGTTCCACTGTTACCCTGAAACACATTTTTCTGTGCGGTCCTTCTAAACTGTAATCAGCCAATAATAGAACATTCATCGGAAATGACTTGCGTACTTCTACCGGATGGACTGAGGTCAACTGGCAGATAATCAGTATGGAGCTTCGAAGTTGGATTTCCGACTTCCGTATATTGTGCTCCTTGCGGAGCATCGGATTCTCCTGATCATCGTAAATTGGACTCGGTGGGCGCGATAGCTTTCAGAGAGTCCAAATTCAACCCCGGTTACACCTCGTTGCATCAAGAGAAGATTGCGAAGATTTGCGCGGTGCTCCCATTACATCAGCATCAGTTGGCGTCGCGCATTCGAATTCAAGTATCATGCTTTGCATCTAGCTCGACACTCGAACTTGATGTCTCGGTGATAAATGAAATACAATGAAATAATATGTATTAGGAGAAGAACGGTATATTTACATGTCCAGTCTCACATCACCGTAGTTGCGTCTTCGATTGTAACGCAGAACATAAAATAGATCGCATACGCCGTACGGCCTACCTAGACTTTAGGCAATTCACCGAACATATTTAAGGTAACGTGCCTCTCCCCAACCGTATAAGCGCACGCTTGCTTAATAGATTTCAGGATTACCGTGCCTTGCATCTCAAGCCAACATCCGGATTGTGTCTGGGAAATATTTACTGCATGTGCGGTCGAATTCCACTTTCAAAGACATCATCGGAAGGAAGCGTAAGTACTCAGATGCAAGTATCGCTAAAAATAAAGTACTTTATATCTCTTGATAGGATGTTTAATTTTATTCTAAAATGTCCGGGAAGCAGGTGAGTTGCTCACGTATAATCACCTTCTTGGTCTAAATAAATTACCTCAGATTCTGTTCTATCTTGAGAACACTTTGGCAGGATGCAGCGAGTGTAGTGATGACTATCGGTATTTTGCTCCGGCGAGACCTATCGTCCGATCCAAACTACGGAGAACTTTGAGATCACTGTTAGTTTAATTTTAAACTATAATACTTAGCTGAAAATCAATATCATTAGATACATCAAAATATGATTGGTTTTTCGGCTATATTAAGGAGTCTGAATCATTGGCATAAATAGACATATTTGCTTCATTCTGTTTCTGCCTTCAAATAACAGGAAATCACAATCTTCAAGGAACTGAGCTGCTATACCAGTTGAGAGTATTTCGATTCTGAGCTTTGTGGTATCCAATTCTCTGAAGCCCCTCATCTGTCTTCCATTGATCTGAGGACAGATAAACTTGCTGCATTTGAGTATATAAGGGAGGAAGAAATCTGGGTAACCATCTCATTAACCATCCTACACCATTTACTTCCTATGGACACTGTATCTATTGCAGAATTGACACAGGAATACTTCTATTCGTATGTCTATATGGATCCCTTCTCGCATCCATGCTCCTGACAAGACTCATTTTGCAGGAGTGTAAACAGCTATGCTGACATGGCTGCACTAGGTAATTCATTACTATATATCAAATATATATCACAATTCTTATACATATTAAAGCTTTGATAGTCTATGATACCCTTCTAACATTAGAAGATGAAGTTACTCTCATATGGAGAAAGAAGTTTGGCTTGGGTTCAATCCTATATCTTCTAGCACGATACTGCATTATAGCACAAACAAGCATTGGATATTGCTCTGACATTATAAATTATGAAGGAATTGGCTCCTTAAAGGTATGACATCTTCATCTGCAACTTTCAAGTCTAGTCCTTACCTCCATGTAACCTCCTTTCAGTAGGTGAATGCAGTCATTCCATAATGAGAATGACAAATCAAACAACATTCACAATCAGGCTGGTAATAATCTTAATATCCCTAACCAATGTTATAGAACTTGGATCTGCAATTAGTATCCATTGTATGTAGCAATTATTTGCATTTATTTATAATAATGTCTAATATACCAGGTTCAGCATTGCTAATTGGAAGAGCATATGCTGTTTCAGGAGGAAAATTATATGTCGCAGCTGGCTTAGGTCTGATACTTGCATCAAGTATTGGGATTGCAATTGTATGTCCTCTTATGTCAGAGTGCTAGACCTGCACTAACATTGAATTTCTAGAGCTCACTTCTGCTGGAGACAATTAATGCTTTTAATTTTTCAAGTGTATACCTCACTCTGTAGGTTCTGCAATTATTCAAGCTGAGATAAAGTATTAACATACAACTAGACGTAAAAAAAAACACCCACTATAATGAAACCACAGATACTAATGGCATCCTCCAGGGTCTGCAGCTGATATTATTACCCTAATATCTGATGGCATAGTCATGGCAATTACAGTCTATTTTTCATGGATATTCATTAAACAGCTGCACAATGTGCTTGGTATCAGTAGGAAAACGTTAACTGCACTCTTCCTACAGCAAGGTGAAATCAGAGGGATTATTAATGACATTCAAGACTGATCTATTACTTATAGGTATTATTCGATTTTTGTGAGCTATCACAAGTTATCCCCAACAATTTCTATAACCATCATACTAATCAGGATAATATTGATATGGAATCTAGAAAATTCTATATCATCTAAGGTTAGTGATGTTTTGGTAATGCTTAAACTTGGAAGCAAATACTGATATGCACATTTATTAGGTTTTGAATGTAATTAAGTTAATTTTGATCCTATAAAATCACCTATCACCAATATAGCTATGGCTTGCAGGGTTTGATACTGAACTTGAAAATGTGTCAGTCTGCAATTTTTGATGTATTACCTCCACTAACCAGCTATACAGTGTATCAGCCATTCTTGTCTGCCGATTCATCCTTCAGCTCCGCAAGTTCAATGCAAGGGTGCAAACTGTTCCCTCTGTCAACATAGCATCAACTCCTGGTATCAGAGGAAGACTTCAACACATACATGAAACTATTATTGAAGAATTTGGGAATTCTGGGATGGAATATGATTTGGAAATGGAAAATGACATGACAGAACTTGAAGGAGATACCTCTGCTAGTATTAATTCAGAAGTTCATATCACTGCAGAGGAATTCCCTTGGGCCATAAACCCTGTAGAAGATGTTGCAGGACCCTCAGAAATTAGGAGCAGAGGCAGGGGAGTTGATGAAGAAGTGTGATCCTAAACTAATTTATGAAATAACTAACCATAGTCTATGGTGAGTTAGATATTTCATTTTTGATAAGAAGACAAGTGAATTTTACATTTCTGGTATCATAGATATACCCACTCATTATTTTATTTCTTCCTGGTGAAGAGTTAGGAATTTCTTGAGACTCTATTATTTAAAGTTGGTTTGGCTTTTATATATTCATCTCTCAATTATGTATATGAACTTTTGTATCCTGGATGGGAGTAGCTTTTATATATTACTGTCTCAATTATATATATGAACCTTTGTATCCTGAATGGGAGTAGTTTTTATATATACCCTTTTGTGCCAGAACATCAATGGAATAACCAAAAAGTATCTCTTAGGTGGCTAGGCACCATGCATGGTGCATGACTTTTGCTGCTGCCTGAAAATTAGTAGAAGTCTTGATTATTTAACTTCAGAAAATTCCCGGGTTTGGGATCTTTGAGTTTGAGAAAACTTTATAGGGGACATGTTCACAACATTGAAGTTCTCCAAATAGACTGACAGTTTATCCATGTACTGCAATGAAGAATAAAGTACTAGTACTCATAGTGTCATACATCACCTGACCTGGTGTAGCAGTTTAATACTGTTATATTATATATATATTGTATATAATATATTAAGTACATATATGCTATCTAACAAGTAGTGTGGACACCATAAATGTCCACAGTGGTTCGCGTTTAGCATGCTGGCGCATTAGGCGCCAGCAATAATATCTTTACTTCGCACATATTGTACTACATATATACTCAATAGAACTTGAGTTCAGTTAGTACCATGTGATTTAAGATATAAAATCTATTATATCTGTTTTAACTTTCTCCCAAAAGTTCTGAGTATTCAATGCACAAGTAATTGCGTGGTAGTACTTTGGGTGTTCAACATGCACTAGTGTGCGGAAGTACCATGGGTTAAGAACTAATTCTCAGCCATATTATTTGTATTTATACAAATAATATAGACTATGATGAGCACTCGTTGTAGTCACAAGCAGACAGAGGAGCTGCCTGCTCAAGCTGTAGGAGAGGATGAGCCCATTCCAGGACTCACCTCAGGGGAACTGACAGATCCTCCCCCACCATCCTCTGTTGATCCCCAACAGAGTGCAAAGGTGTTTGCTCAGGAACACCTGAGTGACCCGAGCGCACGGACCCCAGACTGTACTTGCAAGGATACAGTCACCCATTGGAGTGGCAGGTGCTGCTGGGCCATCTATGCCCAGTCAACACCTATCATGAGTGGCTAAAGTTTTGGGCACAGCCACTCAAGGTTGAGATTCCCCTTGGGGAATCAATTCTGGTTCAGATTCAGGACACAATCTCAGTGGGGCCCCTGATGAATCTGATCGGGCATCTCCTGATGAAGGAGGTATGGAGAATGAGGATGGTAGCTTCACTATTAGGGCTAGTGAAGTAAGCAAACTCCAACAGGAGTATGTTGATTTAATGATCTCAAAGAAAATGGTGAGATTGTCTTAGTGGAAGCCATGGAGGCTACCAAGCATTTGAACACTGTGTTCAATCAAATTAGAACATCTATGAATAGGATGTCCCCAATGAGGAAGGAACTATTTTTAGTTCCTAAGTGAAAGTCTTCGGGGAAGACTATTGAGTCCGGAAATAACTGGGCTTGTGACAAAGCAGCCACCAAGGCTGCTACTGAGTGAATAGTAATGCAGGGCACTACTAACATCCCAGTTACTGAGACACAACAGGAAGAACACATGAGATTGAACCAATCTCGCAGAGAAATTGAAAGTGATGAGAATTCCCTGTCACCTAGGAGATTGAATATTCACAACACTGCTCTAAGTGAGCAGAGTGAGGACTCACAGCCACAATGTGGCTGTGGCTGTGAAGTGCATACAGTGTATGCACACAATACACATGACGAACATGTGACTAATCTGTCACGCACGTGTCAAACACATGACGGAAGACATGCATGTGAACTTACAAGAGTCTGCGCAAAGCAAATATAGATGTGACATGTCTCCAATTAACACTTGGTGTGAGCCAGTGAGTGTTAATAATAGCAACAGAAATAATATATCTGTTGTGCAAGCTATTCAGGGGATACCTGAATCAATTGAACATTCCTGGTGCTCAATAAGAGAAACACAAAGCATTGACATGAATGCTTTGAGAGAAGAGGTAAAAGAAACTATCTCTGCAACTATTAAAGAAAAGTTGTGTTCTGACACAGACAGTATTACTACTGTCTCTCATTCTATGACAGCACTGGATGCCAATGCCCAGTACTGGAGTGATCTTAGCAATAAGGCCATGCACTGTAGCTGTAGAGCCCTTGAGCTGCAACTCAAGATGGCTGAAGAAAAGGTTAGCACCCTTTTATACAACAAAGCACCTGAGGAGGTGCTTCTGGAGGCTGCAAGGGAAGCATATCATATACATTTCCTTAGATCAAAACACACATTTATGTGAAGCTGATTTAATCCCTGAACAACAAGTAAGGTTCAGTGCAGATGTTGGAAGGAATATGAATAGTCCTTTCCAGGAGTATGGCGTAAATCCCATACATGAGGTGCTTATAGGCAGAAATGACAACGATGCACCTTTACAACAACAAAGTACACCTGCTTTGTTGATGACTGCACAATTGGATGGTGCAGTAGTCAACAGGACAGCTGTATAGTGGTATTCAGCAGATGGTGAGGCAAGCAATACAAAATGCCTCACAAGAAGCCAAGCCAGAAAAGTCTTTTCTGGCTAAAGCCGGTGTAAAGATGGGGAATCCTCCCACTTACAGCAGTGAGCACAACCTCGAAAAGTTCAAGAACTGGGTTGCAAGTGTACTTCAATTTATGTCAATGTACAACCTGCTTGGATCTCAAGCAGGTAAAATTCAACTGCAATTCTTGGGTCAGTGTTTGACTGATGAAGCCCAAGAATGGTTCTACTGCGGGTAGAGCAGTTTGATCATGAGATCAAACATTGGGACCTGGAATCCATGATAATGGGACTCCAGAAGTGGTTCATGCTGACATTGTCGCTGAATAAAGTTGCTGTCAATTATGACAACATCATGCAGGGTTCTATGACCGTGCAACAACTCCATCAGGAGTCGTTGAAGCTGGCAAAGCAAATGATTGAATTGCCAGATGTGTATTCATATGGGAGAAGATTCATGAATGCACTAGAACCTGACATAAGAGACCAAGTTCTCAAGAAAGGTTTTACCCCTGAGTTCAGCAGTATTGAGGAACTCATTGCAGAAGCAGTAACATTTGGTAGTGCAAAGTGTTATACCTCTGGTTACAACAGTAACTGTGGCAGTTCTTATTTACAAAAAAGCTGCAAATGCAGAGCACAGTCGTGCTCAGCATATAACTACTCAGAATAAGAGTAATATGAATCAAAATGCTGGATTATCTAAACAGCATAAATCTGGAAATAAACCTGTCCAGAGTCATCAGACAACTCAGTTGTTGTCAACAGGGAGGGGAAATGTGAGAGTTAATCCCACATACAGTAAAAACCCAGTAAAATTGGGCAATACAGTGAACAAACCCATCCAAAGCAATCCTATTAGGACTGCTGCAAAAGCAAACAATACTGTTGTATGCTTTAACTGCAATCAACCGGGTCATATTCAACCTAATTGTCCACTTCCTGACAAGGATAGGAGAATTGCAGGAGCAGGAATAGAAGAAGTTATTCTTGAAGAAGATTGTTAAGCCCCATGCTTAAGTGTCACAACACGTGACTTCGTTTAACCTCAACGAAGCTTCGGAGAGCTTCGTTTGGACTTCGTTCGACTTCACATCTTACTTCATTCAACTTCGTGTCTCACCTCGTCTTCGTGTTCGCACAACAAACCTTTGACCCACATCCTGACTTCTTTCTTGATCCCAAGGACAATGCCTTTGCCCACCTACTTCGTTCTATCACACTATCCGCTCCACAATCCATAAGACTATTATTAGTCTTCCCCGAACCTGGCACAATTGGTCCTCGATACTTCTTCTATTTTTGACAGGTGACACTTCATCACGTTCGTTTCCAATTCATTTGTATTGTTTGCATTCACTTATCTTTTCTTATGGCATATTTCCGTTTACTTATTGTTCTCATGATATATCCTCTGTTCGCTTATATTCGTTATTGCATATTTGTCCATCATACCTTTTTGATCATTCACATTATTCGTTTAATGATTCCCCCGAACCTTCGCTATTCGATGATACGCATATACCCATTGTTCTATCACTTTATGTCGTGCTCTGTTCTGCATTTGACTTATTTGTTTGTAATACTTCCTTCCACTTTTGTCCATGAACTTATAGTATTGTATCTTAGCTAGTTTTCTCCAGTCGGAAATTAGCCCATTAGCCTTATAGACCTTAGTGTATATCATTCCTATACTCGAGCCTAGTGCTCATTCTCCTCTATATACTTCAGACCTCTATTACCTCCAAACCGAATACAACCTTCAAAGATCAACTTTGAACTTCACCTTGAACCTTTGATCTTACTCCGAAGTCCTACCTTCATTCAGGACTTCGTTCAGACTTCGTTCGAACACTTCGTTCGGAACTTCGGTATTCGAATCCGCTCTTATATTGTTGGTTCTAATCTGTTCCAAATTAAGGACACATACATTTTGAGAAGGCGCAACCCACAACGTTGAAGCCAAGTCCTTCAGTTCTAACCCTTCGTTCTTTAGTGTGACTTCGTTTGTTACTTCGGTCACACTTCAGAACCCTTCATTAGGATCAGCCCATAACAAAGATGAAGGTCAAATTGAAGAATTTGACAAGGGCACTCCTCATCCAGAGGAGCAGCAAGATTGGGAAGATCAACTGGAAGAGGATGATCAGCAGTATCATTTCAATGATGAGGAATATGAAACAAGATCCATTGATGATGCAGCTGTACATGTCAATGCAGTCATTAAAGCCTCAGGCTATAATGATTGTGACAGACTCTATAGAATTAGAGTCTGGGAATCAGAGACAGATATGAGAGTCTCTGCAGTGGTGCAGACAGGAGAAAAAGAACAGCCTGTCTATGATCATTGAGCCAGGAGGAAAGCTGGCCCTTTACCTACAAGAGGTAAAGAGAATGAGACTAAATCTGTGTTTTGGGATATAGGTGGAACAAAGGCCCACTGCCTTTTAGACAGTGGGTGTGAAGGAATCATGATGTCAAGTGATTTCATGAGCCAACAAACTGCCAAAGTTTGAATTGGAGAAGCCTGTTATATTGCAACTGGCTTGTGTGGGAAGTAAGTCTACTGTTCAGTATGGACTTACAGCCAAAATACTTCTCAGCAATCAGAAGTATGACAAATATTTCGACATTGCTAATGTTGATTACTATGATGTTATTTTAGGAGCTCTGTTCTTATGTTGGTTTGAAATCTTACTGGATTTCAAGAATAACTGTGTGAAACTAGGTAAACTTAGTTTCCCCAATAGGTTTGGCAATATACCCCCAACCGAAGCAGACAAGAATGAAAATTGCCTGCTACAGGAAAAGCCAAAGGCTCTTCCTACTCCCACTTTGAAATGAAGCCAGGAGGGTGAGGCTAACAAAATGATACCATTAGTCTCACCCACAGCTGCTGCTACTTATGGAAGCAGCAAAACAGGAAGTAAGGGAACTGAACATCATATTTATGGTGTTCAGAGTAAAATATCACTTACTAAAAGCGATATTCCAGTTCTGAGAGAAGCATGGCAGAATAGGTATGTGGATATCTTTGGAGATATCCCTTTAGAGTTACTTCCATTCAGAGAGGTAAATCATGAGATCAAGTTAATTGATCCATCTAAAGTGATTCAATATAGGACTCCTTGATGTCCTGAATCACTTAAGGAACAATTGGTTGATAAAATCAATCACTATGTTACAGCCAGATGGTGGCAACAGACATCGACACAACAGGCTGTACCCATGCTCTGCCTTGCTAAAAAGACAGGCAAATTGAGAACTGTGTTTGATAAGCGTTTGCAGAATGAAAACACAGTAAAGGATGTAACTCCTTTTCCTGACCAAGACATGATCAGAAATGATGTGGCCAGGTCTCAAGTTAGATCAAAGATTGATTTAACTGAATCATATGAACAGATACGCATAGTGGATAGAGATGTAGATAAATCTGCATTTTCCAAAAATTTTGGGACTTATGAAAGTCTTGTGATGCTGATGGGTGACTGTAATGCTCCATCTACATTTCAGCATTTGATGACTATGATATTCATCAAACAAGTGGGTCGATTCATCCATGTTTATTTGGATGATATATTTGTGTTCTCAATGTCAATAGAAGAACATGAAGAACACTTAAGTCAAGTGTTCGCATTACTACATGCAAATCATTTATACCTAAGTAAAACTAAGGTAAATTTGTACTTGGAGAGGATGGATTGTCTTGGACATGTTATTGATGACCAAGGTATTCATGCTGATACAGACAAACTGTATCACATTCATAGCTGGTGCACTCCAAGAAGCTACAATGAAATCCTGCGATCTGTAGGATTATGCAATTATCTGGCATTATTTTTACCAGATATTTCGGCATATACCAGCCCATTGACTGGTATAGACAGAAATAATCATCCGTTTGAATGGACTCCATTTTTGGATAAATGCTTTAATTGTATAAAGCACATGGCAACTAAGCACCTAATATTAAAGGTGCTTGATTGAAATTCACCACTAGATATATGGGTAGTGATTGATGGATCCAACTTTGGTGTTGGAGGATATATTGGACAAGGAAAAGATTGGAATACTTGTCATCCTGCTGGATTTCTATCAAAGAAATTCACATCAACACAACAGAACTACTGGACTCATAAACATGAAGCCCTTGCTGTGCTGGAAGTGCTTGCCAAATGGCAAGACAAATTATTAGGAAGAAAATTCTTCCTAGTAACAGACAATAAGAAAATTACTTTCTTTAAGACTCAAGAAACTCTCACAGCTCGACAAGCTCGCTGGTGGGATTTCATCAGTAGATTCAATTACGAACCTATTCATGTTCCAGGTGTCTTAAACATAGTAGCAGACTGCCTATCTTGCTACTTTAAGAACGATCTTCCAGATGAAGTTCATCTGGAATGGGTGTACATCGACATAGATGTGTGACTTGATCCTGACAGAGATACTCTGCCAGTTGACAGGTATGTCGAGATAACAGCAAACAGAGAAATTAAAGTATCTGCTGCTGTGTGACATACTAAAAGACTCAGGGAAAGACCTGAGCCTAGGGAAGAAGAGGTGGATCAATTAGCATTGCCAGAAGGTGAACAAATTGATTCTAATATTGAAGATGATGTATTAGTTTTCAATTCTGGTGCTGACAAAGTTAATTTGCGTCAACACATGGAAGGAGATAATTCTTTCCTTGATATAGTTAGAAATAACTATATCAATGACAACTTGCTATCCAAAGTTGTTGCAGATGTCTCTGCGCATAAGCAATTTGCTATGTGGGACAAGCTGCTATTTACCAAAAATCAACTTGGTAGAGATGTTCTCTGCATCCCGGAGGATGCTTTTCTAAGGGGGAGGAGACTGGTCAAAATTATAATTGACCAGGCACATAAAATTATAGGACACTTTGGAGCCTATAAAACTGCGAAGTATATTCGTAGATCATACTGGTGGACCAGTATGGCAAATAATACTGAATCATTTTGTCAGTCATGCAGCCAGTGTCAAACAGCTAAGACTGATAATCATAGACCAGTAGGTTTACTGCATAGCCTTCCAATACCTAATGGACCTTGGGTCTCGATAGGTATTGATTTTGTCAGTCCATTACCAGAGGACAGAATTAATGTTGAAAAGTATGATTATTTAATGGTAATCATCGATAGATTTTCATCACAAGTACATTTAATTCCAACAAATGTATGGGTTACAGCCAGAGGAGTAGCTTGGTTGTATCTGAAGGAAGTAGTCTGACTGCATGGATTACTAGAGTCAATTGTAACTGATCATGACTCCAAGTTCACTTCAATATTTTGGAGTGAATTACAGTGATTAATAGGTACTAAACTATTAATGTCTACTTCATTCCATCCACAAACTGATGGAGCGACAGAACAAGCCAATCATTCAATTGGGCAAATACTAAGAACAGTAGTTGCCAATGATCAGTGGGATTGGGCAGAATGTTGCCCAATGGTGGAATTCACTATAAACAGTAGTACTAGTGAATCAACAGGATATGCTCCCTTTGAGATTATATACAGATATATGCTGCATATAAATTTGCCCACTGATTTTAATACCACATATAAGGATATTAAACAATCTGCTGAACAAGCAAAATGGAATATAATGGCGACACATGATGCCATTATAGCTAGTCACATTAAACAAATGATTAATGCAAATAAAAGACATAGGCCAGGAGAAGAATATTCCCCTGGTGACTTGGTATATTTAAGTACCAAGAACCTGAACCTACCCAAGGGTCAGGCTCATAAACTTTTACCAAAGTTTATAGGACCTTATAAAGTCCTGGAAGCTCGAAATGAGAGCTCCAACATTGTACTTGAACTCCCTGAGGAGCTCAAGGCTAGAAAGATCCATACGACCTTTCACAACAATCTTATTAGGCCATATATACCTAATAATGATACATGGTTCCCAAACCATGAACCCAAAGCCTTTTATGACTTTGGTACAGATGACGAACAAGAATGGTTCATGGATGAAATCATTGATCATGAATGGACCAATGGAGAATTACAATTTAGAGTCCAACGGACTCTAGGAGACATCACCTGGGAACCCCTGTCAGGTGTAAAGGAATTAGAAGCTCTAGGAAGATATTTAGAGCTGCGCAGTGTTAAGTGCCAGCGCAATCTTCCTAAATTAGGAAGCAGAACAACAAATTCCTCCAAAAAGAGGAATTAATGCACATATATGCATATATATGCACCGCTAGGGCAATCCCTAGAGCTGCATAAAGCTTAAATATAGTGCAGCATTATAATAATAATAATAATAAATTAAAATACCTTAGAAATAAGGTATTATCACGCATATATGCAGATATATGCACATTCATTAGCTTATTGTTAATAATAGAACAACTCACCGTACAAGTTGCCAAAGATAAGATTAAACTATAATTAGTCTAATCAGAGGAATGTGGTTCCTCAGGGTCACTGATGCAATCAGTGCCAGCCAGTCTCAGGCCACAGCAGAGAATAAATAGACTCCGCCCATGTGTGCCTGGTGTCTACAACTTAGACACAAACCACATGCAGGTAGTGACACCGTCACTACCATAAGACAAAGGGACTCAGCAATGAGTCCATTCCTAGTGGCAGCAGCAATGCTGCTGACCTACTGTTGCGTTTTTGTGATCAACAAGGGAAACATGATGGACCTCACATAGAGGTAGGCACCATACTCAGTGCCTGCTTCATTTACCACCTGACAGGGTGTGAGTGATGCTCCATATATGTTGAGCATATGCTAGAGGACATTGAAAAATGTTCCTCGAAATTCTCATTCACTAAGGATGAGATTTTAGGACACCTCCAGGAGGTGTGGCCCAAGCTCAGGGCTTATATCACTGACATCAGTGAGGAATGTGATACTCTTGAAAAAGAGTTGCTTGACGAGAAGTCGGATAACCACCAACTTCAAGAGGAGATTGACAATCTCCTCAATCCAAACCTCAAACATAACAAGTGACTGGTCACTAATGGTCACTTCTCCTATTGATGTCGTCTCATCCGACATCAAACCCCATCCATTAGCAAGTTCTGAAAAATGGACTTACTCACAAAAACATGCTCATAACTCAACAGGAGCTCGAGCTTCAGAAATAAAGTTCTTAAGCATGAGGAGCGACCACATCATTGGTTGCTCCATATGTGGAATATTTTGGAGGGTTGGCACACCAACCCTATGAGCATCCCTAATGCAGTTAGGGATGATTACAAAGGCTATTTTCTCGAAGAGGACATAGATATCACCAACTGGCTATCTAAGGTAGCTGCAGATATTCCCTGATCAGCTTTCATGAATCAGATGGAAGCTGTATTTGGAAGCTGTATCAATTTTGAAATGGTATTTAGTGAATTTGATACAAATTCACTCATTCTGCACCACCAGGCTACCAGGTGGATAACAGACTCCTCAACCCCAATAAGGGTTGGGTCCCAAATAAGAAAGGGATGTAAAAATGATTCACAGGTCCCTGCACCTGTGAAATTGCCTACTGGAGCAGAGTTTTTGACTCTGATCCTTAAGCATTGTTCTCTATCCAGAGAACAAATCTGTACACAGATCATCCCTTACATGGAGAGGGATGGTGAGAAGTGGCCTTATAGCACCGCTGGCTCAGAATGCGCTGCATATATGCAGATACATCAACACGCTCCTGCCCCTAATAAGGGCAAGAAACCTTTGACTGGTTTAATCCAGTCAAAACCCTCAGCTCACACCCCACAGCCAGCTAAGGCTAGAGAATCTAGCCGCCGGCGATTGGATGTGGACTTAGACACATACAACCAATCATGTGAGCCCACGCTTCCTTATGATGAGGAACCACCACACGGAGTCTCTGATGTAGAGATGAGCACACCAGTAAATACTGGTACTAGACGCACTCTCCCTGATGAGAGTGCCATGAGTTTAGATCATGAAATAGATGATCTATCTAATTGACTGCTAGTAGCAGTCAGCTGGGGAGGATGTAACAGTTTAATACTGTTATATTATATATATATTATAATTAATAATAATAATATATATTGTATATAATATGTTAAGTACATATATGCTATCTAACAAGTAGTGTGGACACCATAAATGTCCACAGCAGTTTGCGTTTAGCGTGCCAGCACATTAGGCGCCAGCAATAATATCTTTATTTCGCACATATTGTACTACCTATATACTCAATAGAACTTGAGTTCAGTTAGTACCGTGTGATTTAAGATATAAAATCTATTATACCTGGGCTGACAAAAGAGAGCAATCTCATTGTGTATTCCAATGTTTCAATCCTGTCAGCCTTACACAAGAGACCCCTCAATGTTTGATCATGCGAAGAAATTTATTCCAAACCAGCTGCTCTAACTCATTGTCACCACTCACCAGGTCTACAACTGTATTCACGGAATTTTGGTCAAAGCAAGGCTTGAGGTAGGATTTATATTGAGAAATATTCTCTGATATTCCTGGTAAGCTTCACTCTCCAGAATATTCGTTTTTATTACTCAGAAGGTGTGTTCAGTAGGTCCGTACCTGCTCTTGTCTCTCGCTATCATTTCCCGCACTTGATTTCTCCCCTTCACTTTCCTCTACCTATCAAATTCTAATCAACTCAAAAAAAAAACTCTATGTTCTCTTCTTGTTGAGCGCTACTGAAACAAACTCTGCGTGCCTCGAAGGAAAAGGCTCCCACAGCGTTCCATTCACATAGGCCTAGTATGAATGGGTATACTTACAAACACATATATGGGCAACATGACAAGGTGCGCCGCTTTTGCAGCTCTTTCTTACAAGCCTCAGTGACAGGAAAGAAATATTTGTGGAGTTATAGATATGGGTTTTCGTGAGAGTTATAATAGTATGGCTCCTGGTTAGACAATGTGGTGTGTTGCCTTTCAAGTGGATATTTTTAGTATACTATCAGTGACAGACCTCGAGAAATTAGACCAGTCCGTGTCAGATCCATTTTGTTTCGAGGACACGATTCTAGCTCTGGAAGTCTGGCATTTTATCGAAGGATTTACAATTAAATCCCCTAAGCTGTTCATTTCATCTTGCCGATCTAAGTTCCTACGTTCGATCTCTCTATCAGACCGCTTCTTCCATTATTGACACTTCCCTAGACACGCAGAAAATTACCCAATGAAAGTCCCATTCCAATTAATCTGCTCCTTTGGAGGAATGTATTCAGAAGGCCTTCATTATTCACAGCTTTGCATCTAAAGGGAGTGAGATTCCAAGTTCCGAATCCCAGGTACGTCAGCCGTCCTATCAATTACCTCTCCTTTCGAAAGATGTATGAAATTTCATTCAAGCTGCCAGTGCAGTATTATCCTTCGGGCGGACGAATATCTAGTAACAGCTTGTTCATATATATTGAGATCTTCTTCGGTGATATAGAAAGCTCGAAGGAAAAGGTTCACATGCGGTATGTTGATACAGTCTATATTTGATCTTTAAACTTATTGAGGCGAAGACTTGGTCGTAATATTCGTTCATGGTATTTGACCGAAACCCTTGAGCATCAGTCATTCGACGGGAGTCAACGAAGGCCGTGTTTCAGGCATTCTCCCTCTCTGTTTGGGCTTACTGACGAATATAGCGTTAATTTCTCGTTCAGATGGTATTCGGTAATGCCATAAAGTTTAATCATAGCATGTATAACAGGTGAATATCAGCGGAAGTAGTGGAAATTCAAAATAATCAGAAGAATGAAAATCCAGACACGGATAAATATCACATGACCAATACTATACCCAGAGAAAATACATTACTTCGATGATGTTATGCATATTAGCATCTGGGTACCTTTAGCAAATCTTACGTTTCATTGCCCTGAAACTCATTTTTCTGGCGCGGCTCAGTCTAAATTGTACAATCAGTAATAGAATTGAACTCTTTGAGAATGATTTGCCAACTTATCTCTGAAAGCTATCGCGCATATATCAGATCCAATTCACGATGATCAGCAATTCGATGCCCCACCAGGAAGACAATGATATGGGGAAGTCGGAAATCGAACTTCCGAGTCGAAGCTCCGTGTTGAATTTGTTCACGGATATCTGCCAATCAACCTCAGTACCTCCGGTGGTAAAAACTCAAGCACATTCGTTACAGAAAGAGTCGAGTTGCGCCGAGTTGCGCCGTGCTTTCATTGCATCAACATCAGCTGGCGTCGCAAATTCGAATTCAAGCATAATGCTTCGCGTTGTAACTCTACGCACGAAGCTGATGTCTCACTGATAAATGAGAGGCAATGGGATAAAAAAATATTAGGTAAAACAATGTATTTACATAGCGAGTCTCACCTCACCGTAGCTGCGCCTTCGATTGCCACGTAGAACATGAAATAAATCGCCGTATTGTCTAGTAAACTACCCAGATCTTGTGAAACCATGTAAGATGCACACCTAGATATCGCGGTATGATGAAGGGATCTCCTTGCAAAATTTGAAGAAGAGGTAGTTCCGATGGGTCGTCATAAACAGGAGAACGTGGCATGCACCGGGCTGACACGTGCAGCGAAAAATTCCATAATAAAGAGGGATAAGCTATACATCGCTACATGAGGAGCTGGACTCGATTGAATGGCAAACTCACATGATTCCCTATGATTCCACATATCTCAGGACTTCACGGGAGGCGTCGCTCACACATCCTCGATCGAGGGGATAGGCTGCTTCTACGACGATTATGGAGCATGACACCGTTGAGATCATGCTGGAGGCAGCGTGGATGGGAGGAATCGCGTCCGTTGCGTCGCTTTCGACGGCAGCTGTGCGAGACGGTGTGGCGGGTGGCTGTGTCCTAGTGGCGTCATCACAGCGGCCCTCTGCCACATCCCATCTGCTGTCCCCTCTGCCTCAGCGCATCCGTCGGAGGAGGACGGTCGTGTGTGGCTGTGTGTCCGGCATGACGCCACTGCACATCGGCTCAGCACGCTCTTCCTGCAGGGTCGTCACCTGGCGAATCTGGCTTTGCGTAGCCTCCATTTTGAGCCAATCGATAGCTTCGTATTATCACTTTCTTGAGATCTTCCTATTAGCCACATCGACGCCTTCTTAGACAACGCCTCCATCATCCAATACTGGATACTGGACAGCGGGAACCTTGGGGGGGCCATTAGGGTTTCGTGGCATGGAAGTCTGTCCCAAATTCGACTTTCTTCGGCTGGGTGTGTCTGATTGATCATTTCCCTAGAGCTTTTAGGCTAAAAATCGCGTGCACTATATCGAGGACAAGCTCCGTCACCGATGGAAATGTTCTGATTAGCACTGTACTGAGACTCAACTTGAATGCGAAGTTTCCTTGAAGAAGCCTCGATATTGCGGATGCGATATATATGTTCCAATAAAATGTAATAGAGAGTTCCTCTCGACATCATATTCGATATTTTTACTCACAAGATTTCGTCGATGCCTCCTGCCAGCGGCCAGCCCTATCACATGTTCGCTCTTTTCACTCCTCACAAATCCCTCGTCGTCTTCTACTGCTAGTTGTCTTCCTCGGAAATTCATCGACATATGAAGCCATAATTATTTGACATTCATTACCAAGCTGCCGCCGTCTGCCTCGAGGAAAAGAACTAATCGTCGCAATGGGATGTTCTGATCCATATTTTCCAGTACTACGGCTTCGTACCAGGGATATTTGAAGGAGAGAGGAAAAAATATCAAGTGTATTTTTAGCGGTACGGTGCGTGACTCTCCCTGCTGTAAAAAAAATGTTAACCCCTATATCCGCTGTTCGACTTCTGAATTCTCTCCTCAGTGCATTTTCCCGTGTCAAGTGTCCCAGGCCAGCGCCGACTCATTTCCTTCTAACGCTTAATACACGCAAAACACATCTATCGATTTATTCTCTTCTCATTTGGTCATTCTGAAATGACCTTGCATCGAAAGAAAATGCTCGCCAGGTGAGGGGATCTTCTCGTGTATCCCGGACTAATTCCCAACATTACATCCGAGGTTCCAAATTTCCAAATCACGAGTGCGTTAGCTATTTTATTGATTACCTCCCCTTGAGATTTTACTGAAGCTGTCGTGATATTTTTTAGGCTGACCGAACTTTTGCAGGTTGCTTATCTGCGTTGATATCTTCTCGGCTGACATAGAAAGTACGGACCACCTCAATGCTCAAAGCTGCGTAGGCGGTATGTTCATACAGTCTATTTTTATTTATTTCCAAGCTTACTTATCAAGACAAAAACTTGGTCGCAATATTCACCCACCCTATTTGATGCACACTGACGAAAATAGCGAACTCTATATTTTCTTTTCTCATTCTGATGTCAAGAAACTTCATAACAGGTGAATGTAAACGGAAATAGCGTAAATCTAAGCACCCCAGGCTGTCACCTACCTACCCCCTAATAGGCCCAAGGCGTCCAATTACAAGCTGAACCTAATAGGCCTCGCCATAGGAGAACCTTCGCTGAACCTTCGCAACCCCTGCCATATTATTTATCCCCGACTTCTCAAATCTAAATGAACAAAGTGAAGTTATATTTAGAATAGGGTTTTATATGGGGGGGGGGGGTGCAAGAACTTTATTGGATACCTGGTTGACAGATCTTACTATATAAGGTCCGTGTGTGTCTTCTATTTCCCGGTTCTTTACGTTTGATTCGCTACACGTTTGTAGGTCTCGTAATGTTGCTTAATTTTTTACCATTTCTGGAACAATCCCAGTAATCAATTCTCGTAATGTTGCTTACTTTTTTCAGTATCCTAGATTCTAAACAAGAACATTCATGTATCCTGCTTGTCACCGAATAATATATATATTTGACAGCATCTCATTGGCCCACACTTCAGTCTTGAGTCTCGAGTTGCTGAGTTGTCAAAGTGATAGGCGGGAGTGACAGCGTGACGTGCAGCCCTCGTTCCGACTTCCATCATTAGACTCCAGCGATCCTTCGCGTGTCGGTAAGGACTTATGTAAGTACCTTGTTTCCTTCATCCCTGGTGTCCTGTCTGATAGTCTGGGTATTATTCAGGTTTTGACAAGTTCCGATCATCGTGAGTGCAGGTAGGGTCGTTGACGTTAATGGATGGAACGCACTACACAAGAGATAAGCTCCTAGGTATGTGTACGTGTAATCCTGGTCCCCCAGTATTCCGCATGCACCATTATCATTGCCGGCTTCTCGGCGTCTTTTGCCAGTAGCTATAAACCTTACTATATATTACATAACGATAGTCATCCTGTAACCCGAACCATATCCCCGTCTTTTGTTCTCGACGAATATACAACGGTCCTATCAACGCTTGCGCAACCGTTCAGTGAGCCTAATCGACGTCAGGCTTCCAGTACGTCTCCTTCCACTTTGCTTAACTCTTACTAGAGTTTAAGGCAGCCACTAGACGGTAATGCGGGCTCAAGGATACAGAACATGAGAATAAGGACATTCGGGTGTGTCTCAACATAATGTTTACGTCCTTGAGTTCCTCCATTCGTTCCAGGATTCTTCTCATCGGCTACAATCAGAAGCCTCGAAGACCGACTGACAGTAAAGTAATAATGCTTCGGCGTCCGCCCTTCGCCGAACTATCTCAAAGACGGGTTGAGGATGGAGAGGCTGGGTATGCATCCGTACGCAACGCCGCAATCATCGTTGGTCTCGCCATGACTCCTTGTTTAATAGCATTACGTCTTGCTTTCCATTTATTTTTTTGTGAAAAATTTAATACTAAGCATTCAGATGGACTGCGTTTACAGAGAGTGAAGGGTCGCAAACTGCGAGTGGCGAGACTAGCACATATGGAACCAATAGTCTGGAGTCCAGTTTATTGACACTTGGCGTCATAATCGATGCGCATGATCACGCGTCTGGGCGCGTACTCTGAGCCTCTTTTTCTCGATCACACCTCGTTGTCACCATAAAAAGCCAACTATGCCAGGTAGGCTTTCTATCTCATATCCCCGCAATGCCGTCTAGCCTCCATGCTCGGGATCTCCTGAAGAGAACCTCCCACGTCCATGTGAGAACTGTTTGTCCCGTCTGCACCGTCCCCCCCCTTTTTTTTTCTTTCTTATTTCTTGTTTCTTTCTTTTTCTCAGCACCGCGTTTTATAATGAATGTGGTGAGTTGACAATCTCTTCAATTGTTTCTATAGATTGTGGCTCAACTGATATCACTTCAGTTCGAGGGAGAGCTCTTCCTACACAACAACATGATGTTTACTTCCCCAAATAAAAAAAACACTGCCTATCATTCCCCAACGGTTTGCGGACTTATATTAGAATACGGCAGATACATCAACGTTCAATGGTATTCCAAATCATATCCTTACAGGCTCTCATCACTGATTTAGACTTATTTGAAGACATTATTTTCCGGTGACTGCAATTCTATGGAGATTCATTTCCGATTGTAAAGAAAGGAGAATCATATTCTTTACTACAGGATATCATTTGAGAATGGCAAGACCTCGAAATCACATTAAGATTCATCGCTACCAAATTGCTATCCCACAGCTGTGTTAGACTACCACTTTTGTGGAACTGGCTTCTTTATCCATCTCAACACAGATATCCTTGTTGGTATAAGAAACATACAGCAGCCATCAAATGTGCAAGGAGATCAAGGGATGCTTTTCTTGCACTGGCGGCAGCGGTTAGCTTTGGTATAATACTATTCAAACGAACCAGCAACATTCCTTCGGAGACCTCTCCATGGTTTATATATATCAATAGCCTAAGAATTTATCGAACTGTATGGCTTGAGTGTCTCGTGAGATTCTTTGTAGGAGACTTCACGTCCTTTCATTGCAGGTTCGATGCAATTGTGGATATTTTGACATTGCATTCTTCAGATGTCGTCTGTGAATTATTAAATATTGAAGTACCTAGTTGGTATCACTGGGGTCCTGTTGGTAAAACCCCCGCACCTATGGGCTGGGATATTATTGATAACTATATCCCCCCCACAACAAACTTCAACCTGATCACAGCTTATCATCAAACATGAAACCACTACATTCTCGTGCACCTTCATTCCTCAGCTGCCAGCTTACGGACAAAACTTTGGACATGTTTATAAATTGTGAGGGATGAAGGCATTCGAAAATGCTTCAAGTTGAAGATATATCAGCTACAAAGTCATGAGAATCTCATGTTAGAAATGCTTCCCACCAACAGTTCACCAGCAGTGAGCTCCCATGGAAGTCAACAGTATTTGCCTGGCTAAAGACTAAATTTGGACATCGGCATCTACAACCCGGTAATTGTCTTCACCTCAAATTCTCGATACTATGTGGAAGAATCTCTTATGCAAGACGAGATTGATCTTATATGCGGTGTATATAAGGTGGATATAGGTGAGAGAATTGCATTAAATTATTAAAGACATTATCAAACTTTTGTTAGGGGATGGCAACAGAAACAGAGAGCTATCTTGGTGGCCGAGACCTAACACTTGGAAAGATTCGGCACTGGATGTAGGATACTGATCAACAGGGTTCAAACGCTGGTACCAAGAGAGACTAGACTGTATTTCTAAAAATGAGGCCGCATTAAAGATATCTAATAAGTAGAAGAAAGGACTTACACAGGATAAAAAAACTAGGAAATTCATCAGGGTGTACTGCGAACGCATGTTATCTTCTTTACCTAACACTAGTTAGTGACAGCACTTATAGTAACATACAAATTTTTACCTAAATGAAATCCACTCACAATCAAGAAAATTTCATCTTCTCACCAAGGATGAACTTACCTCCTTCCTTATTACAGTACTTACTAAGTGAGTATATTGGCTACTGAATGATAAGTGCATAGCCTTAAATTTAACTAAACTTGTAACCAATCCACGCTGCCTGCGCAGCAAGCTTGCGTCGATAGGGCCACTGGCACATCTGCGATAGGGGGAAACATAAAATAGTCTGAATAACTTGAAAAATAAAATCATGAAAGCACTTACTATTCTGGGTCCTAGTACATTAAACTGCAGCTAACCTTCACTTTCCAATATATGAAGAGTTTTTAAAATGAGTGGTAATTGTTATTGAAATCTAACAACAAGAAAAAACTACAGCTTCAAGCTCAGCTTACAGGTTCAACAAAATGGTACATCAAATTCTACGGCAATCTAAATTCCGCTCTCTCACGGTTTTCAGAGCCTGAAGTCGGGGACTGGCATGCAACGACATGCCGTTACGATAGTCTACTGTGAACATTCAATAATCTTCTCTACGAGCGCTCAGTAACATTAGGGAACCGTCCTTCCATTACCGATGAAGGTTCATATAAGCTTCCTTGACCTCACTTAATCTTCATCCCAGCATTGTGAAAGTTCAGCCACCTTCTCATTATCTTCCCAAACATTATCGCCTGCTCTATCATCCATCTTGATACTTCACTGTAGTACTCATGTGTAATCTTTAAGTAGCTTATACTAATAATGTATGCATGACCTAATACAGCCACCTGCCGTAACCTTTCGGTCACGCACTGTACCATTTTGGTAACACACGTAGGGCCGATCGGCTGCGCAATTGAAGGCTTTTGGACATGCTCATGGAGGCTTTCGGTCACCAGTTTACGCTCAGCCCTAACCACTTCGTCGATTTGGCTTAATCCTAGCTCATTCGAAAGATCTATACTAGGAGAGGTCGGGAAAATTGTCAGATAGTAGTAGAGGGCTAAGGTAAATCCGCAAACTCATAATCTTTCACCAATGTTGCTCACATGCTCATGGAGGCTTTCGGTCACCAGTTTACGCCCAGCCCCAACCACTTCGCCGATGTGGACAAATCATAGATCATTTGAAAAAGAGATATACCAGGAGAGGTGAGGGAAATTCTTATATTATAGCAAAGAGCTTAGGTGAGTCTACAAATTGATGATCTTTCACCAGCTTTTCTCACTTGCATGGGTAGATTTCACTTTCTTTCTACATTATTATTCTTATTCTCAAAATTTCTGGTCTATACTCGAATCTTTTATGCATATTAGGTATTATTACACAATACATCATCTTTGAACGCAGGAATATCACGGTGTGGGTGAGTTGTAAGATTCAACTTAGGATTGGCAGGCAATGGTATTGCACAGTTTAGCTTTCAGGCCTCAAATACACATCTGGATGTTTAATTCAATCATAACTCATGATTTCCTGTCACTCCATGAAGAGCATCGATATATGAATCTGTTTTTCTTGGATTGACAGATGACCACTGGGTACTAGTCTCTTGCTGTTAATGATCCCAATATCATGCAATATATACGACAGCCCGAGTACTACACTCAAAAACGTTGCTTTCAAACGCCAACAGTGTATCGCCCAAGATAAAGAGGGTTGGTCCGAAGGCCAGAGTCAAGGTGAGTTGTAACCTTTAATTTATTTACGAAGTGTCCATTTATCACTGAATATAGCGCGAAATTATAAACACAGGTTTTCAGACTGACAGAACTTCATGCAGGTTCTGGGCTGTCTTAACAGCATTGGGTGCTATCTTCGACGTGGATGTCACTGGCTCACTAGCACTATGGAAGCTTACACCATCCAATTTGACGTTCTGGCTATCAGAATTATACTCTGCATATGCTGGCGAGGAGTGTGGACTCTCGAAGGAGGTACTATGCAACTTCATGGGAAATATTAACAGAGACAAAGAAGATGAGGAATTAATGCACTGGGACGACAACCTTCCCAATCGATCCCATTATCCAGAAATTGTGAGCACTAGCCGTCTCTCTATCTCACTTAAAGATGCAGTATGATAACATGGTATTTTAAGATTGCACCGCGGCTCGAGGGTATAGCCAAATCTCAACCAGAAAAAGCGAACATTATACAGCCACAAACAGCTGTGCAGGCTGAAGTTACGCAAGTACCACTGTCTGCGACGACTCCAAATGCCCAGGCTGCTGTGGTTACTGTGGATCACACATCTCTGAAGGAGTTTATGGCTACTATGAAATATCCCTGGGATATTCTGAAGGTGTGTATTTCCATAGGACGTGCAAGATACTATTACTGACTATTTTCTTAGGACCAAAATGCTAACTGGGTATTAAATTATCTGAATAAATCGACGGACTTCAAGTTTATATACAGCAAATGTGAGTTTAGGCATGATATGCTTTTCTGCCTAAACCCAGAGGAGTGGCTCAACGAAGAAATCATTGATTGTTATCTGTGGCTATGTGGACAGGCTCAGTCCTCCAAACCCTACCATATTGTCAATACTGGTATCATGAAACAGATAGATACACAGAGACCATCACAACCTTTCTGGCCTTCTGCTGAAAAGGGAAAATTATGGATTACCAAGGTATTTCTTTATTCATGGCTATTCAGGATGACCGTACTAAGCCAATTAGATTAATATCTGTGAGCTTGATTGTCTCATACTGCCTTGGAATATTTCTAACGCTCATTGGATATGTATTGGAGTGTTCTTCCTTGAACAAAAAATCAGGATCTATGATAGATTATATTCGATGAATGCTACTCATCGCACTATCCTGAAGGTGTGAAACATACGAATAGTTAAACGTCGCAGGCCTGACAGTTTTCGAATTCGCACAGAAAGTGGAATATTTTTTGCGGTTCAATTTCAATCAACGCGGTGTTGAATTTTCTGATGAATGGACCGAAACCCGTGAAGCCTACACTAATACTGGGGTAAGTATTTACATATTTTGTATGTCTTAATTTTTTGACACTTCAGTAGCGCATCGACTATCCTCTGCAATCCAATGAATTTGATTGTGGACTTTTTACTATCTTTTTCACACGGGAGTTCCTCGCTGGAAGAGAGCCGTCCAGAAAGACATTAAGTTCCATATTAATGGGGCCTGAACAAATCCTACAATTTCGTCATTCAATTGCAACAACTCTTGGTTATCACTCGCTTCAGTACCTTTGCCTCTCGAAACACCTCATTGCTTGTGGACAAAGCTGGGGAGTGGTCCTTGAGACTAATTCTCGAGGGAAAGTGTCCACTCCAAATATGACCCCTTCACATGGTGACTATTCCAACACCGAATCCTCCTGGTCCCACACCAGTAACCCCATTTCATTCCTCAGAAAGAAGTCATCACTATGAGTCTCCTACAGTAAGTACAATTTGATCTCCAACAAGTATATTCTTCACTGAAAATTGAATAGGTGTATACATCTTCCCCTCCTCCCAAAACCTAGCAGATATTATAATAGCTCCCTACTACATAGTTACATATGTAATAGACCAATGAATTATCATAGATATACTACGAAAAATTATATATTACTCTATGATATATCATTTGGGACTGGAGAGAAATTCTTTAAGGTAAACATATGGCTGAAAGGAACATTTATTGATTGAACAGAATTGCATGCTTTTATTGCACCTTGAAAGCGTTCAAGGTGTTTATATATACTCAAAATGATGATTACAATTGTTATCAATCCATCTGAAGTCCGCAATATGTCGAAAATAAAACACCGTTCTCAAATTTGAATACTCTCACCAGAAAAACGCCTATATCTTGTGGGTATTAACGCTACTACTGAGTGAACAATTTTAGCGTACTCTACTCGTCAATGCGCTAATTTAGAGCCCCTATTTGTATAAATCGGTACAGTGGAGGTGGCCCAGCTTAAAGTGTCGACCAGTTGATTAGGGTCGGTGGCCGAAAGGTTATGGTCGGTGACGCTAAGTATAGCAGCGCGTGACATTGTTAAGTTTTGCGCTACAAATTGCTGCGCTAGAGGCCTACATCTGACGGCGTTACAGTGCTACAAACTGCTACGCGCGGCTACGTAATAGGATATAAAAGGATATAGAAGGTACAAGTAACATGAAAGAAGATATAGTTATAGCAAAGGGAAATGAACTGAAGGTAGACGAAGGTTACAACGGGTAAATTTGGCGCTCTGGGACGGGTCCATGTGCTAACGAACCTTGCGCGAACCTTCCTCGATTGCGACCCCTATTTGGTCGAACTTTTCACCGAGGTCATTTGACCTAATAGGGACGTGATACAGACCACCTGTATTGAATCTAAGGCAGTTGTAAGAGCGAAAGTCCACTGGCAAGTACCGATACGATCGGCATATGGCCAGCGCTACATCCAAATAAAGTATATTACTTCGACGGTATTCCCCCTGCTAGTATATGGATAACTGGCGAATCTCTGTTCCACTGTTACGCTGAAACTCATTTTTCTGTGCGGTCCTTCTGCACTGTAATCAGTCAATAATAGGAAATTCATCGAAAATAACTTACGCACTTCTATCAGATAAACTAAGGTCAATTGGCAGATCGTCAGTATGGAGTTTCGAAGTTGGATTTCCGACCTCCGTATATTGTGCTCATCGGATTCTCCTGATCAACTCGGCAGGCGCGATAGCTTTCAGAGAGTGCAAATTCAACCCCGGTTACACCTCATTGCATCAGGAGAAGATTTGCGAAGATTTGCGCGGTGATCCCACTGCATCAACATCAGTTGGCGTCGCGCATTCGAATTCAAGTATCATTCTTTGCATCTAGCTCGACACTCAAACTTGATGTCTCGGTGATAAATGAAATACAATGAAATAATATATATTAGGAGAAGAATGGTATATTTACATGTCCAGTCTCATATCACCGTAGTTGCGCCTTCGATTGCTACGTAGAACATAAAATAGATCGCATACGCCGTATGGCCCACCTAGACTTTAGACAATTCACCGAACATATTTAAGGTAACGTGCCTCTCCCCAACCGGATAAGCGCACGCTTGCTTAATAGATTTCAGGATTACCGTGCCTTGCATCCCAAGGCATCATCCGGATTGTGTCTGGGAAATATTTACTGCATGTGCGGCCAAATTCCACTTTCAAAGACATCATCGGAAGGAAGCGTAAGTACTCAGATTCAAGTATCGCTAAAACTAAAGTACATTGTATCTCTTAATAGGATGCTTAATTTTATTCTAAAATTTCCGCGGAGCAGGTGAGTTGCTCACATATAATTACATTCTTGGTCTAAATAAATTACCCAGATCCTGTTCTATCTTGAGAACACTTTGGCAGGATGCAGCGAGTGTAATGATGACTATCGGTATTTTGCTCCGGCGAGACCTATTGTCCGATCCAAACTACGGAGAACTTTGAGATCCCTGTTATTTTTATTTTAAGCTATAATACTTAGCTGCAAATCAATATCACTAGATACATCAAAATATGATTGGTTCTTCGGCTGTATTAAGGAGTCTGAATCATTGGTATAAATAGACATATTTGTTTCATTCCGCTTCTGCCTTCAAATAACAGGAAATCACAATCTTCAAGGAACTGAGCTGCTATACCAGTTGTGCGTATTTCGTTTCTGAGCTTTGTGGTATCTAATTCTCGGAAGCCCCTCATCTATCTTCCGTTGATCTGAGGACAGATAAACTTGCTGCATTCGGGTATATAAGTGAGCAAGGAATCTGGGTAACCATCTCATTAACCATCCTACACGATTTAATTCCTATGGACACTGTATCTATTGCAGAATTGACACAGGAAGGCTTCTCTTTGTATGTCTATATGGATCCCTTCTCACATCCATGCTCCTGACAAGACTCATTTTGCAGGAGTGTAGTTAACTATGCTGACATGGCTGCACTAGGTAATTCATTACTATATATCAAATATATATCGCAATTCTTATACATATTAAAGCTTTGATAGTCTATGATACTCTTCTAACATTAGAAGTTGAAGTTACTCTCATATGGAGAAAGAAGTTTGGCCTGGGTTCAATCCTATATCTTCTAGCACGATACTGCGCTATATCACAAGCAAGCATTGGATATTGCTATGACATTATAAATTATGAAGGAATTGGCTCCTTAAAGGTATTCCATTTTCTTCTGCAGCCTCCAAATCTAGTCCTTACTTCCATGTAACCTCCTTTCAGTAGGTGAATGCAGTCATTCCATAATGAGAATGACAAATCAAACAACATTCACAATCAGGCTTTTAGCAATCTTACCATCCCTAGCCAATGTTATAGGACTTGGAGCTGCAATTAGTATCCATTGTATGTGGCAATAGTTTGCATTTATTTATAATAAGGTCTAATATACTAGGTTCAGCATTGCTAATTGGAAGAGCATATGCTGTTTCAGGAGGAAAATTATCTGTAGCAGCTGACTTAGGTCTGATATTTGCATTGTATATTGGGATTGATTTTGTATGTCCTCTTATGTCAGAGTGCTAGACCTGCACTAACATTGAATCACTAGAGCTTGCTTGTGCTGGGGTCAATTAAGGTTTCTAATCCTCCAAGTGTATACTTCACTCTGTAGGTTCTGCAATTATTCAAGCTGAGATAAAGTATTAACATACAACTAGAGGTAAAAAAAAAACCACTATAATGAAACCACAGATACTAATGGCATCCTCCAGTGTCTGCAGCTGATATTATAACCCTAATATCTGATGGTGCAGTCATGGCAATTACAGCCTATTTTTCATGGACATTCATTAAACAGCTGCACAATGTGTTTGGTATCAGGAGGAAAACTTTAACTGCACTCTTCCTACAGCAAGGTGAATTCAGAGGGATTATTAGTAACATTCAAGACTGATCTATTACTTATAGGTGTTATTCGATTTTTGTGAGCTATCACAAGTTACCCCAAGGATTTCTATAACCATCATACTAATCAGGATAATATTGATATGGAATCTAGAAATTTTAATATCAGCTAAGGTTAGTGATGTTTTGGTAATGCTTAAACTTGGAAGTAAATACTGATATGCACATCAATTAGGTTTTAAATGTAAGTAAATTAATTTTGATCCTATATAATCACCTATCACCAATGTAGCCTTGGCTTGCAGGGTTTGATAGTGGACTTGAACATGTGTCAGTCTGCAATTTTTGATGTATTACCTCCACTAATCAACTATACAGTGTATCAGTCATTCTTGTCTGCCGATTCATCCTTCAGCTCCGCAAGTTCAACACAAGGGTGCAGACTGTTCCCTCTGTCAACATAGCATCATCTCCTGGTATCAGAGGAAGACTTCAACGCATACATGAAACTATTATTGAGGAATTTGGGAATTCTGGGATGGAATATGACTTGGAAATGGAAAATGACATGGCAGATCTTGAAGGAGATACCACACCCTCTGCTGGTATTGATACAGAAGTTCATATCACTGCAGAGGAATTCCCTTGGGCCATAAACTCTGTAGAAGATGTTGCAGGACCCTCAGAAATTGGGAGCAGGGCCAGGGGAGCTGAGGAAGAAGTGTGATCCTACATTGATTTATGAGATGACTAATCAGGGTCTGCGGTGAGTCAGATATTTTATAACTCGTATCTTAAGCTTTCTACCGACCTGATGTTTCTTCTATGATGTTGAACCCTCCCCTTTATATAGCCCATCTGTGAGCCCTGAATAATTTTGGCAAATGACTC
Source organism: Sphaerobolus stellatus SS14 (assembly GCA_000827215.1). NCBI lineage: Eukaryota > Fungi > Basidiomycota > Agaricomycetes > Geastrales > Sphaerobolaceae > Sphaerobolus > Sphaerobolus stellatus. The sequence continues at coordinate 116,140 of KN837167.1, forward strand.
GCACTGACTTGACATTTTGTGCATAACAGTTTTGAACCACAAGTCATAATATCTACTAGATGTTGACGGGACCGAATGACTGATTTAGATCGAGCTTTGAATATATTCGAGTCAATCACCTCCATATGTTACATAGATTTGAGTCATGAAGAGTTATAAGGTAATAATAATAATGCTTCTGCATGACTTAGAATCTCCGGTCACAGGACTGTTTAGAAGCATGATTGACTGAGCCAGATAAACTGTTCAGCTTTGTTAGTGGACAATGCTTGAACTCTGACTGTGAAGGGCGATGCCTGTGGCTCCAATGGCATATATTTCAGTGCTATGGCTTGAATGCAGTGACTCGAGATGCACGTGTTCATAGATTGGTTTTTAGTTGAGTCATGAACATCCATTTATTATTGGAAGCGAAGTAAGGAGATGATGACTCCTACCGTTGCATAAATACGCCTGTCAGTTATTGACCGTATCAAACCATTCAACCCACTGCAGAGAGCACTCTAAGTGACAAATTCCATTTATAGTAACATATACGTGTAACTGATCCGTTCGAAATCAAAATGAATTCCAACGAGCTTCCAGTGATAATGCAACCAAGTGAGTAATACAGTTATAATTTGCGATGTAGCAATGACTAACTTTTGAACAGATACCTTTGAAGGTTCTGAGAGTATTTGGACGATGGTTCCCATTAGGGAACCACGGCTCCTTTGGAATAGACAGTGCCAATACTGCAATATACCTCTTTTGACTGGAGAGAGGAGTGGCGGTTTTTGCTGTGGACTGCGTGGAAAGTATGCGGGAGTCATTGAACCATTGCCTCCTTTACCTCCTCAGTTTCAATGGTTGGCTATGCAGCCTGGCATATCGTTTCTTAGCAGAAAGCTTAACTTGCTTTTCTCTTTCGCTGCTTTGGAGTCGACAGAGCGTTTTCCAATCTTATCCGGTCCTCAAGGCTTCATTGCAATCCAAGGTCGCGTGTATCACCGATTGAGGCCCAGTCACCCAAATTCAGGACTAAGATGGTTGTTGTATGACGGTTGGACAAGATCGGAAATGCCATGGCATGCGCAGTGGTCAGATACAATCCCGGAAATGTGGACGGAAGCTGTAAGGCAGGCGTTACTTGAAAATAACAGATTTGCTAGGGAGGTGTATCATATGTCATCTCTGTCCCCAGAAGAATGTCCAAATGCGCATATAGTACTCACCGATGGCGGCGTTGGGGAAGTTGCTGCGATATTGCGATTGGACAATACCGCTGCTGGAAACTATTCCCCAAGGTCTATGACGATTCGAAAACTTGATAACACGAACCTCGAGATTTCAACAATTAGCTGATACTGGGAACCTTTGGCCTATCCCCTATTATTTCCTCACGGGACTCTGGGATGGGGGAAAATTTCTGGATTGAGTTCGTCATCCGTTGGAGAAATAGATACTGGACAAGCGAATGATGACGCACTGTTAACTCAAATTTGGCATTACCGCTCAAGGTTACTTAGGGAGGAAAGATTTGAAATATTTGGAAGATTGGCGAATGAATACTTGGTCGACATGTGGACGAGGGAAATTGACTACCGTCTTTCATATATCAGAACCAATCAGGTGCGCATAAGAAGGGAAGATGCGGAGCTGATGGGAGTTGCGGAAGTCGATGTTTCCTCTAATATATATCTCCCATCTTCCTTTTTGGGAAGCCGAAGGTGGTCATCTGAGCAGGTATCAGATGTGTTAGCAATTGCATCAGTGCTCGGAAACCCTACTTTCTTCATCACTGTGACTGCGAATCCTCATTGGCCTGAGATTGAGCAATGATTACGGCCCGGTCAGACATGGGCTGATATACCTATAGTCGTTATCCGCGTTTTCCATGCACGTCTTTCGGCAATCATGTCTTCATTATCAACTATGTTTCCCTTGGCAGGTCCCCCTGTGTACAAGATATCAGTGATTGAATTCCAAAAGAGAGGTTTACCACACGCTCACATTTTGCTGAAATTTCGCCCAAACTGCATAACACCGCAAGACATTGAATCAGTGGTGTCAGCGGAGATGCCATTAGAGGAAGAAGACAGTCTTGGTGAGGTCATGGATGGTCCACACCCATAGGAGGAACATAACGACAAATCTAAGCATGTGTCAGAAACGGTCCAGTACAGGTCACATTAGCTGTCGATTCAAATACCCTTGCCCGCTTCAAGACAGAACCACCGTTGATCATCAAGGGCGCATCAATTACAGAAGGAGGAAGCCTGGAGATGAAAATGTTGTCCCACATAACCTGGAGTTACTCCGAAAGTTTCGTTGTCATATAAATTTTGAAGTAGCGAATACTTCACATCTTTTCCAATATCTCTTCAAGTATATTCATAAAGGGCCAGACAAGACGCAGTATACAATTAGCGGTGGCACCGAAGTGGACGAAATCGCAGATTACTGGGTGGGCCGTTACGTGTCAGCTTCAGAAGCCGGTTGGTGTATTCTTGGCTTTCATATTACATATAAATTCCAATCGGTCAGATCTCTGACAGTACATCTTCCAGGTTCACGTAGTAGACATCAGTACCACAGGCGTGATGGAAGTCAAAGCACACTCTCCCTACTGGATAGGTACTTCTTGAGAAACACTGGGAGATACATGACTCATGACAGTCGAATGACGAATTTTCATGATTTAACTTACTTGGAATATCATCGCCTTTTCCGCTTAATTACAATTAATACACCTACAAATGTTGAGAGTTATGTTGAGCGTGAACCGCCAGTCGGTCAGGTATGTGTTTCTCCATAAGTTTAAAATTGTTATTCATATACAGCATAGATTCGCATGAAAGCCATTATGAGAGCCAATGTTGCTTCTCATATCACAAGATTGCCAACATTTTGTCCGTCGTAGGGAGACGTTTTCTACCTCAGAATGCTGCTGATAATAAAGCCAGCGAGGTCTTTTCAAAATCTGAGAACACACAATGGGGTTTATATCAAACTTACCAGGAATGTGCAGCCGCTATGGGGCTCTTCGCTAATGAATCGGAAGGGGAGTATGCTTTACAGCTGTTTCAGGTACGCAAGGCGGACTCTCACGATCACGTGATTTCTTCGAAAATAAATCCCCTGCAAAGATCATTCAATATCTCGGTCCCCACTGCGAGTTAAGATCTAAATTATTTTTCTAAGCATTTTTATATAGTATCCTTTTACTACATTACCTCAAATGCTATTATTTATACCTAAATATATATTTGAATAAAACACCTCTTATTCCGGCCTTGAAGCAATACATGATACCTTGCATGGATAATAGACAGGTTTAAGCATACCGAAATTCATTCTAAGATATATCTTATCATTTAGCATTCTCGGATGTGTCTAACCGAAGCTGTGAGGAAGAGATGTTCCCCTCCCTGCAGGGTGTCTGATCCTCCCGGGTCATGACAGTGTATATACGGCCTGTTGAAGCTATTTAACCTAGGGAAAACTTTTATAGTAGTATATATTATTTTATCAGACATTAAATGGACCCAAAATACTGTCATTGAGAGGAAAAACAGCTGAATAATGATTTGCTGACCTGGAAAAAGGCTACCAACATACAGGGATATTTTTAAGGAAACTTAACTAGACTGAATTTTAGTGTTTGTGACAAAGACCGTGTGTAAAAAATATCAGACTTTAATACAGTGTGGTTCACGAGATACAGAGGGTTTTCACCAGAGTCATTATTTTCAAACAAATCACGTGACTGTGGGACACCGCCTTGCGTACCTGAAACAGCTGTAATGGAAGCTATCACCAGCTTAAATACACCATATCAAATCAGATTACTTTTTATCCACCTTTTGGTTAACGACTGTTTGGAGAATCCGTTGGTTATATGGGAGAGACATGCGGAATATATGTCTTATGACTTCTTTCTTGAAAACTCTGCCAATTCCGTACTGGCAAAAGAGCTTTGCCTACGGCATCTGTCTCAGTTACTTGAGGAGTTCGGTTTGAGACTAAGCCGATTTGGCATAGAGGAACCTGTGCAATATACAGACGAAGTTCTGCATGAGATTGGGAGATGGTCAGCACATACACAGCAGATGTCTTTGCAAGTAGATTCTGCTTATCAGGCATTTACTGTGGAGCAGAGACACATATTCGAGGCTTTCGTGCATGCAATTCAGCAACATTTGCCTCTTTATGTTTTCATTGATGGGAAAGCTGGACATGGCAAAACATATCTTATTGAAGCAATTGTCAGCTATGTACGCTCCATTGGGAAAATTGCAATTGTTACTGCTACTTCAGCATTTGCTGCACTGTTATATCCTGGCGGAAGAACGACACACAGTGCATTTAAAGTAAGCCTTAATTTCTCTTATGTCTGAACTCATATTTACTTACTTAAATAGGTTCCTGTGCAGGAGGATAATGAGTTATTAGTTGCGGAAATCGAGCATAACTCTCCACGTGCAAACCTTCTTCGTGAAGCTGCTGTCATTTTTTGGGATGAGACACCTATGGCGAACCGAGCAGTGCTTGAGTGCATCGATGTTCTCCTCAGAAATATTTGCAACCAAGACTTACCATTCGGAGGGAAGATCTTTGCATGCGCCGGTGACTTTCGTCAAACCTGTCCGGTAGTGCGGAGAGGAAGTAAGTCGCAGATAATAGATGCTTCTATAAGGTCTTCTCCTCTATGGAATACTTTCTCCATAATGCGGCTTACGGTTCCAATCCGAAATGCAAGTGACCCAGAATTTGCGTCCTTTGTTGATTCCATTGGTGACGGAGCTGGACTTCAAGTGCAAATTTCATACCTGGAAAAGCTTTATACTGTCCAGGATACAGTAGAGTTTCTGTATCCTTCCCACATATTGAACGAGCCGCTCTCCTGTCTCAGAAGGTCAATTCTGGCTCCAACGAACCGGCAAGTCGATGAATATAATGACTATGTACTTGATCTTCTGGACAGCACGGAAAGGCTATTCTACGCTGCAGATTCATTGAAGGAGGCAGAAGACATGGATTTGATTCCTCCAGGAGCCGCATTGGATTATGTGATGAGATACCCTCCCCCAGGTCTGGCTCCGTACTCCTTGAGGATCAAAATTGGAGGAATATATCGATTGATGAGGAATTTATCTATTGACAAAGGTTTAGTAAAGAATACTCGATGCGTCGTAACAAATATAGGCCACAGAGTTATATCTGTGAAATTGTTGAGGCAAAACGTCAACAGTGATCCTTATGAAGAAGAGGACATCTTAATACCTCGCATAACATTTACCGCCCCAATACCATCGTCCAAATATACTTTAATTCGCAAACAGTTTCCACTTGTACCAGCATATGCTACAACGTTCAATAGCTGCCAGGGCTTAACACTAGACAAAATGGTCATTGATTTGACTCTACCAGTGTTTTCCCACGGACAGCTGTATACCGCGCTATCCAGTGTCAGGCATCGCAAACACGCCAGACTGAGACTGCAACCAGGAGATACCGAAGTTCTTAATGTAACCTTTCAAGAGTTACTTATATGAGTTGTGCTACACGTCTATAGCCATTCCTATATATCTGTATACAAGTAGCTATGTAGTTGTTCAATTACTTTTGTTGTTGAAGAAACAAATGTCTCTTTATTTCTGTATCCACTCTACCCCTATAACAGAAATGAATCCACTGCATTCAAGTGCTTGCTTAAGAACTCCTATAAGTACTCTTGCTGTTCCCACTTAAAAATAATCAGGGAAATAGCTTAGATGATACTATTATTAGGCAGCGGCTTATTAATGGTCACTGTCGGCAACTTCCGTCCTCTTAAATTAGATTGCCAGCAGAGAATAGGACTCTAGCCTCATCTAGCCCCAAAGCTGACCTCATGTCCTATTCCTGCTCAGGACAAGTTTATTCTCAGAAGGTAAGTATGAATGTATCGACTGAAGGTACCTGACGGATTATTTCCTGCTGTCAGGAGCCTGCAAATCGTTGAAATTATAGGAGTGTTCAGGGATACCAAGGTTCCTACCGATCAATCAGAATTTATTGAAAAAGTCCATGGTGTCTTCGTTCTCTCATTATTAGGTTTATTTCTATCAACATTGATCTCCAGTGACAACATCTATGCTTAGAAATCAAAGGGTCATTTTAATTCAAGAAACGATCGAGATGTATAGCCTAGCCCGGCTGAGCCCAGAGCAGATATGTACCACATTACCAAATATATATCCTGGGTATGTACGTTCTAAGATCTTCCAGTCAGCTGGGAAAATGCTTCATAAGGATAATTTTCACGTTACAGATATTTGTAGCTTTCTAGGACCTGTTGCAAATGGCATAATTCACCGCCATAGAGAACTTTGCCAATTGCGTCTATATATTATGCAGTTATGTACCTGCAAAAATGATACGTAAGTCTGTTATTGATTTAGAAGGTTCTAGAATGACAATTTTGGCTCTCTGCGGTGAATAGGATGCATGTCAGTTTTCCTTCAAGCTCCTCTCTGTTATAATTCATAATATTAAAGAACTCATTGATAACTAAAACAGGTAATATAATTTTTACAGATATCTCATTAAATGTTTTTACATCAATTCCTGATATCGAAACGACCACTTCTCATATAACCAATTATATTCCCTAGCGCACATATTGGTTGTAAGAGAAGCAAGCAAAGAATGTGAGCCTTCCTTATCTAAATTCTCTTTTTACTGAGTCACATTTCTAATATATATCTGGACGGACCTTAGATCTTACCTTGCCCAACTATGACGCGCATGTCAAATAGCCACGTTCAACAATTCCAGGGGAGTCAGTGCTTCCCTATGGGTGTGACCTTTCATACAGCTGTTCACAGGGTGCATCAAACTTCTATCTCCTTTCTGCCCCCTGCTCCGTGACTTCACCTTCATTTAAGGGAGAGCTCAGGCTCTCGCATATCCCTCATTATCAGACACCCCTCCAGCGCAATCAACGCCCGGACTTGGTTTTGGCAAGTCTGTATCTTTCTTCAAGCCCAGAGTACCTCGAGTATTCATCATCACTATTCTTCTTTACCAGCAGCGATGCTACTCCAAGTACCCTGTTCCTTCAGCAGTGAAGCCATCATGCAGCACAAATGCTCCTTACCCTCATTCCTTGACCTGTCCCCTGAAATGCATCCCACATCGTATCCAGGTCATGGTGACACCGATCCTGTTACAGCTGTATCTACAACTGCCCGGATGGCATCCGATGTCACTACAGGTCCACCTTGCATGCCCATTGTTACTGTTGAAGAACCAAGTCACCAAAATACTTCTGTCAAAGGGAATGACGACGAAGATGAGCTTTTGAATGATGGTAAGTATTCCAGAGTTCGTTTTTCATCGCCCTAGAGTAACTGACTGTTATAGCAGAGCATGTAGTCAAAGCAACAAATATCGTTAAGTTTCCGAGGGATAATAACAGCTTTGGACACGAGGGTAGTGGAGGTAAGTGAATAGTCTCATTTGGCATACAGCATCTGCAATGGTGGTATCCAGATCTTGCCGATGTTAGCATCGATATTGCGCATAGCAATAACGAAGCTTCTTCCATCCTTTGTCATAGGTTATATACGCTGGGAAATGCCACCACCCTGGATCTTCCTTGCCATGGACTTTCTAACGGGTCACCTGAGGTACGACATCAGTCTTATGCGCACATCTGCTTCGCACTGATGATTCATACATTAGAATCGCCCACAGCCCATCTTGAATCAGGATGCACATCACTTCAATCCTGGAAAGAGCAACTGTGATGTATTCATGGGTCCTCCATCAGTTGCTGATCAACCTTCTACTTCTCAATCTGTGGATCGTCAAACTGATGACAATGTAGTGTGGCAGAAGAAACTGCACGCACTTCTGCACTCCTTGGCATTGAAACCGGAGCGTGCCGATCAACTTGACCGTAAGTAAACTTCTTTCAATATATTTCCCCCTAGACTAAGTTGATTTGAACCAATAGGGTCCGATGACTTCAGCTATGGCATGCAACACATTGTTCACCACACTGCAGAGCGTCACGCACAGGCATTCCTTCGACCACAACGTAAATATTATGACCAATGTTTTTAAAGTATGCTGCTTATGTTAGAATATGACAGGGTCACTGCCCGTCTCTCACAATCCGCATGCACCTATTTTTGTAGATCCTGCTGTTAATCATCTCAGGCAATGTAAGTTCTGTGCACCATAGGTTTTTCAGTAGCTAATGCTAAGCTTCATAGTGAACTCATTAATCTTGAGACCATTTAAATTGTTGTCAAAGATGCTAGGAAAGACAAGAGCTGACAATTACAGTACACAAACCCATTATCAGCGCTTCTACATAAGGCGCTGCATATGTGAAGACTTAGCATATAACATGCTAAGAGACATTGGTGCAGAGACGAGTAAGTTGATTCTATAGTAATTTCATGTTCGCCTATATCTGATGCAAATTAGCTGAGTAACAGGTCACTGCGCACAGGCCAATTAATTCAGATATATATCCAACTGCTTAGATTGCTCGACAGAATCATTTTGGGTCACAAAGACATTCTTCGGAAGCTTTATTTACATTCATTTATAAATAGAATTCGAAGATGTATGGCATAAAGCGCCGATTACATGATAACTGCTTGCATATACCCATAAATAGTGCTCTCAAAAATAACCAAGCATCCATAAAATAAGTATTGGGATTGTATTTTACATGGTAAGCATACAATAACTTGATTCACATACAATTGATGAAGCTAGGCTACTAAAAACATAGGAAACTATTTTTCATTATTGTATGTCATAAAACGACTCACGTCCCCGCAATTCATTTGATTTGTAGAGAACATACATCGTCAACATTTGTTTGTGCTCCGCATTAATGCTTGCATAGGCATTAGGTGCAAGCAGGTTATGCCGCAAAGCAACCAAAGCACGAGAGCTGGCACAGCTCCCTCTAACTGTTATAAGAGGAACTTTCCAAAAAAGCGAAAACTGAACATTGAATAACCCATACTGTTTCAAGGTGATTTTGTCAAAAAGCTTGAGCTTGGCATGATACTTTGTCACATCAACCCCATGCCCAATACGATCCAATGTGGAATTCAAATAATTCATTTTGATAGTTTCTTTATTCGGGCCATGTACATCCCACCATATCAAGGCGGTCATGTTTATGCCAAATTTAATCTATTCAATAAGTGAGTAATGGAATAATACCTCAGCAAGTAACTCAATGCTTACTGAACGGCATAATGCACCCATAGTGGTGAATGGCAATTCATCCCAATCCCTGGCCTGTAAAATATCAGACTGCATCATAATCATCACTGAGAGCAATACACTTACACACTGAATCTTGAATTGAGTTGATCCTATAACATCTTCAACATTGAAGCTGAGGGGATTCTTGATGTGCGTCCTAGGCTCAGTTTCTAAAGGTAAGGATTTTCTTTCGGCCCAGCTGGCAATATTGTTGCTTTCATCCCATTCTAATTGGTCCTATTCACTTGACTGTGTTAACAGGTTAGTGACTAAGGTTATGACAATCAAGACAAGAACTTACAGAATTTTCTTCCATGGCAGATGTCGAGGAATCTGAAGTATCACTGACACCCTATACGCAAATGTTTACAAAACCATAAGTACAGGTAAGAAATTTGAAAGGCTCACAGTTGATTCCTCCTCAACGATAGGAAAATGACGAGAAGAAGCTGCGTTAATGACCACAGCAGTACGGTTGGTGGAGGATGGGGAGCCAAATTGACGAGAAGGAGGACAAGAATGTTGAACAGTTTGTCGAGCTGCCTCAACCGCAGAATAATTGTCATCAATATCAGCTCCATTACGAGTTTCAACATCATTGGCATTAATTGCGGCAGCAAAAAAGGGATGGACAGGACGAGATCGACGCACTGCATGAGCCGCCTCAATGGCAACAGCTTCATCGTTACTGTTGTCACTGAAATGAGAGATATGAGGAATATCATCAGGCACGTTAGAGTGAGCCATGTTGTGAGGATTTATATTCTGAACGACCATGTGTGACTGTTTTTATACCTACAAGGAGATATATGTGCTAAGAAATTATTAATTGTCAATAAATACATTGGAGGAAAGATCCATCCCGGTGGCCCGACCTCAGCTTAATCATCCACCAACTTTCTTTCTTTCACAGAAAACTTGCTGCTGAAGTCATAAAGGCTGCAAGCATTGAACTATAACCAATGTAAGCAATAATCTTATCTCTACATTCAAAGGCGGTGGGCCACGCATCCCGATTTGTTTAAAGTCATTTACTCCATTCCAGAAATGGCGGTCTGCAAGCCCATCAGCATAAAAAAGAAGATGCTCCAATATGGGAAGGCTACGCTGCGACTTCTCGGTAATTAACGTGAGTAACTCTACCTTGAGCCTATAATTAGTTAATGTCTGCTGACCTTTCTCCGCTGCTGATCACAGAACTTCTATGAATACCACTTACCCAAAAGCCTTTCCAACCTCTTCGGAGTAATTTTTCAAATTATGATGTACTGTTTTTACACAATGTTATACTTTTAAGGCAGAGAAGAGTCATTCATTTGAGAATATCCACTCAAATCAGGCGAATAGTACCGAAAAACGACAACAGTGGCAGAAACTTCAGGAAGAAACGAGGATACGCAATAAAGGTTCGGTGCCAGAGAACTCATAGGAGTCATTTTATGAGTCATTGAAGCGATACTTTGACTCTATAATCTACTGACCATAGAGGCAGAGGAAAAGTCATTCAGTTGCCAGTTAATCCGTACATGTATTTGAATCAAAAATTGCATTTATGTAAGCTATCCTGAAAGGTATAAAAGCAAGCCTAATTCTACAGCAAAGTTGAACAAACTACACCCCAACTCATCGAATCGAAATGGCGAGCTCTACTATCTTTGGCAATTTCACTGTCATCGACCCAGAAATTGTTACTGCGCCTAATAATGGCCGACTTACCTATGCTATTTACAACACTTCCGTTTACACCGACGATTTGCAGTCGGCCTTTCCCGCCATCATACGGTGCTTCCTCCCAAGTGGCGCATCTCCTCTTCCAAACAACACTACCGTTTTTCTATACGGAAAGATCTCTGCTCCTGCTGCACAGATTTTCCTTATAGAGGCAATCAACATTTTCCCGTACCCAGGGGAAGTGACTGACCCCAATTATGGTGCGGTGCCAGCCTTTGCACCCCGCATCTCTATTCTCGGACACACCTCAGGAGGGGTCACAACGACATACGAAGGATGCCGTGTCTTTAGAGTCCTCTCAGCTGCTTGGGTAAGGGGCCAGCTTCAGGCAACTAATTTTATGTATGTCTTTTATTATTTATAAATTAATTTCCAGCACATCCTCTAAATATAATTTCCTAGGGCATACTTCGATAACAGCTTCCGCTGGAAGAAGACCAACACTCCTAACTCTGGCTCACCTGTATATATCCTTGGCCCGTTAGTTGGCAGACACCAGGAGACTCAGTTCCCATTGATCAACATCGAGGACATAACATTTAACGCTGGATCACGTCTTGACCAAGCAGCCACCACCAGACAACGCTCCACATTCATGCCTAAGGTCCATATGCTATCCATGAACAGCACGAATAATCGTAAGTACCTTTACAACTTTATCCATTATTGTTGAAAAACAGCGCAACAGCAGACGGAAACTCTACAAACACATCGAACACGTCTTCAAAAGGCTCCGAAAGCGACCCCATTCATGTCTCTTCCGGTAGTTCAAATAATTCAAGTATGTATCCCTATCATGTCTGATTTTGCCAGTACCAATTGCATGATTATAGGCAACAGCTCTGAGAGCTTCAAAGAAGGTAATTATTGTTAATTTTATTCCCTATGCTTCAGCATTTACTCACCTGCTGACAGCTCCGATGAAAGCCCTCCTGTCAGTTCGAGAACTCGAGCACGCACCACCGAGATACCTGTGGCCGCAACCACAAACATAGTTGTGAACACACAGGATACCAATGCTCCAACTCAAGGTACTTCGCATTCTCCCTCCTACAACAGCATGCTAACAATCTATAGGCCCCGAAAACAATGTTACGCCAAGCTTCGAAATAAGTTCCGAGTATGGCAATTCAGCGCATCTCCCTCCTCATGTTTCCTATGGCGGCGGCAATAGTCAAGCACCTCAGATATTTGCTAATGATGTTAATATACGCCGTCCTACCCCATACCCGTATGGGGCTTTGGCTAACTTGATGGGACCAACAGTATGCCTTAACTTTTTATTCCCTCACTTTATCCCATACTTACCTAGATTTTAGAAAACACCAGGAACAAGCTTAAATATTGCGAATGATGCGGTATGTTCAATTCATCTTCACTACTCACAATTATGTTGTCTAACTTTGGTATAGAAAATCATCGATAGGCCAAGTACCCCTTTCAAACCTCAACGTGAGGGCATTCACGCTGAGGAAATGCGCCTTCTCAATAATGGCATTGCTGAAAGCGAACACTTACTTGCCAAAGACATCTTGCGTATCCGTGCAGAGCTCGGGCTCGATAATACTGCCAGTGCCAATGGAAACGGTACTGTTAGACCTCAAGATACTCTCCTTAATCACGGAACCAACACTGCCCAAGCAGGTGACTCCAGCGATACTGAAGAAGTACGTTCACAATATAAATTATTAACTCTTTTTTTTTGAATAACTGATCATCTATAACCAGAGTGCCACATCCTCCCGCGTTAAACCTGTACGAAGTGCGAAAAGAGGAAGACCTGCCAAGAAGACTTCTGCTAAGGATCCGCCTGTCAAGCGCAATCGCCGTATTGCACAAATTCAACAAGAGTCTTTAGCAAGTGGAGTAACCAGCGAAACATCCAGCAGCCAGTGAACAGCAAACACCCCTACATTCATCTAATTCCAAGGCTCATACAAGGCTGCTGCGCAGGAAATAGCCACAATTCCTTTTCCTTCAACTCTATATGCCTGTATTCTCCACCTTCCAATATGCTGGCTCATTCATATGCAAAACAACGTACAACTCATTTGTCCCAATAAAAGATCTTCTATTATTTAACTCACGCCTGACTTGAACTTGAAATCGTCCCAAAAGTATTCTAAAAATAAACCTCCTCTAAGCGAAACCGAGAATCCGTTTCTAACTGCTTCTTTCTCAGCTTTGCCCACATGCTCAACAAATGACGTTATGACCATGTGTGATTACTCATACATCAAATTCTTATCATTTTAACACGTTATAAGCTTCTCTTATATGACCTATAAGACACTCTACTAACTTTAGACGAAGAAACTTGAACATGATTCCCATTCATGACATAAAAAATGGACGCAATAATGTCACAAAGCCACTGACAGAAGGCCCTTCAACTGAGTACAATCATCCTCCTGCCGCATTTTAACTACTTTTCAAAACACCTCTAATACTGAATATTGCGTTTCACCCGATGTCGTGCTTCATAATGGTAGTTCATGGCTGCGGAAGGAAGCAGTGGACAATGACTGTCGCCCCAGTTCAAATGACCTCACGATGGTAATCATGTCTATACCTTATTAACAATCACAGGTGGACCAGTTATTTTACATACTCCGACACTATATCAAATAGCTAAAAAAAACACCCCAAATACGCATAAGGAGCTAAGTCCACATTCTTCCTTTCACTTCCCAGCTCACAATTATGTATAGCGCAACAGTTCTTCAAAATTGACTGTACTAAAAATAACAGAACTCTTTCATTATCACCTACATTGACTCAAGTGCCCTGTCGGCCCCGAACAATATAACCAGCGAATCGATTTACGAGTCAGAATAATATATACACGTTGCACTAGAAATGAGTCATGCACAGGTAGATAAGCTATAAAATCACAGCTGAAATGATTGTATTGACCCAGTTGCAACACATCGTCCTCCATAGCACCACATATCATTTATGTCGTTCACTCAAATTTGGGGTAACTTCCTCCTCAAAACTTCGTATCGCAAAAATCCCTTTGATGACCAGCTGTCCGATATTGGATTTCACTTGCACTATGAATCACAACTTCTTATGACTAACGGAGAAATAACTGTCGACATTCGCATCTACCAGTCAATCGCAGATCAAGCCCTTCTTAATGGAAGCATAGCCTTCGTCTTCAGAAAATTTCATATGGTGAAGCCTACCAAGATGGAGATTGAAGCCGTTCATATTTTTCGTTACCATCATTCCATTACTTCCACCATCCTACAAGCTTTCACTCCACGTGTATCCATCCCAGGTTACATAACGCAAGAAACGGAGCTTCTCAAAGATGGCACAAAGCTCATATTTATCAACGCTATGGGTCATGTTCGTGAATATCAGCAAGTCATTACTGTAATGTAAGCATGCTCCTTCCACAATTCTTATGTATCATCTCGGGACTTAACTTCTCCATGAAGCGGATCAATGGTTGCCAACACCAGGTGGCCAGCTCTCACGAAATTACCAATACCGCCAACACCGAAATTCACAGCCCCGTGCACATAACAGGTTTTATTGATTGCCTCGACGAATTCAGCCTTATCCCAGTGATAACTATTGAAGAACTGACTTTAGAAGTTGGAAACAACAGAGTTGCTGAACTAATCAATCAAGCCAGACTCGATAGTATCAGGAGCAATATAGGTAGAGGTGACTGTCGTAACCAATATGCCCCAAAAGTGATGCTTACGCCCACAAAGATCCCGCTTCTCAGCAAACCTTTCAAACGCACATCGAATTCAATGACATGTGGAGGTTTCAGCCCTCAACTGCTTCTCTATCAAGTGTGCCTGCGTACAATACACCGTATCCAAGGCCTTTCCCACTTGATGGAGTGCCTTACTGGCTTCCAAGACCAGCTGACGTTGAATATCTTCCCCCAAGGTATCCTGCACCCTCAGAATGTGGTGATCATGTTGTCGAAAGTGAATGTAACTATAAATCTACCTTGGGACTCAATATTATCTCACATTGTCTAAATAGAAAACCCAACAAGGAAGCAAGAAAGTGACATGGCAAAAATACCAGCACATTTGCGAGCCATTTCAATTGAATGTATGTTCTAATTTTCAGAACTTTGATAAGACATTCATGATTAATCAAGAAGCTGAATGTCCGTTTTTCCCGACGCAAGTAGTAAGAGAAGGCTCTGTGAGCACTATTTCTGATGATGAGGCTAGACCAAATAAAACAGGTATATCAACAGCTTTTCCTTGCTTCAGAACGAATATATTTCATACAGAGCTCTCTCAACGTGCTAATGATCAAATATTAAGGCATCACGACACATACCTTGAAGATTTACTCCAACCCGGTGAACGAGATTTCCCTTCATCCAAGAAAAGAAAGACCCCTCAAACCCCTTCCATTATGCCACATCGACCCAGAAAGAGGGCACGATCCCTTTCACCTTCCCAAAGTACGCTCAAAGCTTGGATGGGAAATCGAAGTAAGCAATGACGAAGTTAAAACCCTAACCTTTGA
The DNA here is from genome assembly GCA_000827215.1 of Sphaerobolus stellatus SS14. Classification (NCBI taxonomy): domain Eukaryota; kingdom Fungi; phylum Basidiomycota; class Agaricomycetes; order Geastrales; family Sphaerobolaceae; genus Sphaerobolus; species Sphaerobolus stellatus. Next base: position 131,650 of record KN837167.1, read on the forward strand.
CATCAAGAATATCAACGGCGGACATAAGAAATAAGTCCTCAAGGTATGCCGCCTTAGAAATTCAATTCAAAAAAGCCTTTACTAAACTAAACTTCTTAGTCAATAAAGTTTACCTTCTGAACCATCACAAAGACTCCGATCGACTTCTCCACCATCCACAAATCTCATTTCTTGCCACATTCCATTCTTAAAAATAATCTTCATTAATCACCCTGTTTTGACCCAAAAATGCTTTTCAAATATGATATCTCAACGATCTTCATGTAACTATCAATCTATCTGTACCATCGCTTCCACAAATGTGACTGCTTCGTTGTTCTATCACAAACCTTCCCTTTAAGAATTGAATACACTAAAATAGCTTCTGTCAAAATATCTGATAGCGTCATCATTAAAACAGTGTTGCTACAAGCCAAAAGAAAGACCTTTAGTGTAATTCACAACCAAGCTAACCAACTCCGCTTGGAGAAAATGAAATAGAAGAGTTGTCATAAGTAGCCACATTTCTCCTGTCCGACAGCTCCCGTATACCACTGTATGCGCTCATTTATCACATAAATTCCGCAATAATTTCCATTAGCTGAATCGGAATATGGTTAAAAATCTATTAAGTAAATTTCTACTTGATCTTGCTCAGAAAGATTCTGCGCACTGCTATTCTAAAAATATAGGGCCCTACCAACTTATCCGTCAATGAACGTTATGGAGATATCATTCTATAAAAATAGTACACTTCTTACTAAGCCATTCTAACTACTTCTTGACTTCAACCACTGCAATATTCTCCAACGACATTCTCTGCGTGTGTTCTCCCATTATAGACGTAGCTCTATGATGACTACAAACCATAATAGTAATACAGTCACAAAACACCAATATGATACTTTATATGCTAACATCACGAGCAGACAATGCTCCATTCAACGGTGCCACAATGACCACAGCGGCCCCTGCCTCTACCTCCTTCGTTCAGCACAAGAACCACAGTGAACCAATTACATTGCGTATGCATACTCTTTATCACCAACATCATTTAACTGACCTCTCAAACAATACAGAAACTGTGTCTCGCAAACAAAATTCCTCTTCAACTCCTACCGCCGACTTCCGCACAAATGGGCAGCTCAATCCCCTCACTTCTGTCAACATTCTTCACACGTCGACATCCTCTCCAGTATTCGATTACTCTGTTAATGAACCGAACACAGACATTCCAGCCCTTAGCATGAACAACTCAGTGCAATCCAACTTTAACTACAACGGAATGGATATAGACCATGCCACCAACTCTGTTATGGCACGCAACAATGAGGCAGTTCAAACTCTTCATTCCAGATTCTGTAACAGATAGAGTCTGTTATATCATTGTATATATACATTTATATATATGTGTAATATAATGTATATAATAAATAACTAATATATGTATTAGTTATATGTGCTACATCAGAGATGTAGCTATTATTAGTGTGGACACCATAAGTGTCCACACCAGCTTGTATTTAGCATGCCGGCGCATTAGGCGCCAGCATATATCTTTTTAACCACACCCATTGTACTACCTACTCTTAATAGACAGAGTTCAGTTAGTTTAGGTGTGAACAAGTAAGATATACCAACTGTTATATCTTTTTTAACTTTCTCCCGAAAGTTCAGTATTCAATGGACAACATAGTTGTACGGTAGTACTTGGTATTCAACGGGCAATTACTTGCACGGAAGTACCACGGGTTAGAACTATCTAAAACTGAAAGTTCTGGTATTAATCACACAACCCGTTGTGTGATTTATATCTGGTATTCAACGTGCCAGACAGCACGGGAGTACCACGGATTTGAACTAGAAGTCAAAACCGTTATTTATTTGTAGTTCTACAAATAAATACATAGACCACGATGAGTCACAATCGCGGCCACAGGAGGACGCAGGCAGGAGAACTGTCTGCGGCGGATGTTGAAGACAGCGAGCCCACTCTGGGGCTCACTACAGGGGATTCTCCAAATTCCCCGTCGCCCTCTGTTGACCCCCAACAGAGCCCTCAGATGATCCCTTCGGAGCATCCAGATGATCCACGTGCGTCTGCATATGGATCTCAGACTGCACCCAGTAGGGAGCAGTCGCCTAACCGAGGAACCGTGCGTCCCCGCACGGTCACTCAGGGACTGAGTCCCAGCCGTTTGGCTGGAGCGTCAGGGACTGCCCACCAGGGCAGTCATACCCCACCAAGGGTGACGTCTATCATAGACACCCAGGGACATTATTCCCCACGGGGAATAAGGTACAGAGCAGAGTTGCGTAGCGACTCTGGACAGGGATCTCCTATTAGAGGAGATATCCCGGACGACTTCTTTATCAAAGGAAGTGAAGTTGAAGTACTCCGGCAGGAGTACTCAGAGTTTGTAACTCTGAAGGACAACACGGAGATTGTCCTAGCCGAAGCCATGGAGGCTACGGAGCGGCTGAATATGGTATTCAACTGAGTCAGGGCATCCATGAGTAGGATGTCCCTGAGAATGAAGGAACTGTTTTCAGTTCCTTCCAATCAAGTGTCAGGAAAGATGCTTGAGCCCGGTAATAACCGGGCACATGATAAAGCAGCTGCGCACGCAGCTACTCAGCGTATCATAGCCCAAACGGCTATGATGGAACCAGCTCCCGGTTCAGGAGCTGAGGAACGCGCGAGAACCACGCGTTCTCGCGTCCCTGGTGACCGGTACTCCCGGGCACCCTTATCCCGGAATATCCCTGAGGATATTCCCCACACTGCTCACGGTGAGCAGGAGGAGGACTCACAGCCGAGACACGGCCGTGAGGCGCATACAGTGTATGCGCGCGACACACCCGAAGCACGGGTGAGTGATCCATCACGTGCGCGTTTTGCACGTGACATACGTGTGACCGAACGCATGCGCGTGAACTCAACAGAGTCCACGCGACTGAGACGCGACGCGTCTCCAATTAACACTCGGCGCAAGCCGTTGAGTGCTAATATGCGTGACAGACCTAGTCTGTCAGCAAACCAGGTAATTCGGGGAATACCTGATTCAATTGAACGCTCCCGGCGTTCAATAACCGAACCCCAAAGCATTGACATGAATGCTTTGAGAGAAGAGATCAAAGCCACGATCTCTGCAACTATCAAGGATAAGTTGCATTCCGAGGCAGACAGTGTGACCACTGTCTCCCAATCTATGCAGGCACTGGATGCAAATGTCCAGTACTGGAGTGACCTTAGTAATAAGGCCGCAAGATGTAGCCGTCGAGCACTTGAGCTACAACTCAAGTTGGCTGAAGAAAAGGTGAATAACCTTTTACATGAGGAAGCACCTGAAGAGGCGCTGCTGGAGGCTGCTCGGGAAGTGCGTACCATACACTTCCAATTAGACCAGAGCTCACGACTGTGTGAAGTGGGTTTAATGCCTGAACAACAAGTACGGTTCAGTGCGAATACTGGAAGGACTATTGAAAGTCCATCCAGGAATTATGGGCCAAACCCCATAATTGAACAGCATATACCTCAACCTGAGGTAAATGCACAATTCGGTCGACAAAGCACTCCTGCTTTGTCTATCAATGCACAACTTGATGGTGCAGTAGTCGATATGACCTCTGAATACAGCGGTATTCAGCAGATGGTGAGGCAGGCATTACAGAATGCCTCACTGGAGGATGAGCCAGA
>KN837167.1:143663-179408 GCA_000827215.1 Sphaerobolus stellatus SS14
CCAGAGAAATTGCACTCTGTCAGAATGTGTTCCATGGATTCAATAGTGTTGCAGGGTGAGCATTCAGCACGTTCCTCCATTTCTGGAATATGGAGCCAGTATGAGCCTACACGGTTGGCATCATGTGCACACTTCCAGAAGAAGGTCCGTGGTCGTTTGGTTATTATGACTTTTGCTGCTGCCTGAGAATTAGTAGAAGTCTTGATTATTTAGCTTCAGAAAGTTCCCAGATATGGGATCTTTGAGTTTAAGGAAACTTTATAAGGGACATGTTCACAACATTGAACTTCACCAAATAGATTGACAGTTTATCCATGCACTGCAAGAAAGAATAAAGTACTAGTACTCATAGTGTCATACATCACCTGACCTGGACAAACTAAAGAGAGCAATCTCATTGTGTATTCCAATTTTCAATCCTGTCAACCTTACACAAGAGACCCCCTCAATGTTTGACTATGCGAAGAAATTTTGTTCTAAACCAGATGCTCTAACTCATTAGAGTGTCTAATGTGGATCAGAGTGGAGCACAACTTGAACATTAGTTACCTAAGCCATCTGCCATTCTTGGTGTGCCCCCTGTTTGAAATACAAGGACCTTCCAATGCAAGCTGCTGCTTGCTGCAGTCCGTTTTCAACATCTTCAGTCCCCTTTGACTACCTTAGAGCCTCCTGATCTCTTGAGCAAAGTCCCGCTGCTGTTTCCGCTGTTAAAGGGACATGAGAAAAGTCATAATACACGAAGTAGGCCAGTTAAAGCTGGCAGAAGGAGCTCTAAGTTCGGCAACCTAATATATATTGGTTGCAAATACACTTTATTGTTACCACTCACCAGATCTACAACAATAGTCAAGAAATTTTGGTCGAAGCATATGATTTATACTGAGAAATATTCTCTGATATTACTAGTAAGCTTCCCTCTCCAGAATATTCGATCTTATTACTCACAACGTGTTTCAGTAGGTCCGCGCCTGCGCCTGTCTTTCGCTATATCACGCACTCGATTTTACCCCTTCACTTTCCTCTTCCTATCGAATCTTAATCAACTCCAAAAAAGAAAATTCCATCTTCTTTTCTCATTCAGCTCTACTGAAACAGACTCTGCGTGCCTCGAAGGAGAAGGCCCCCAAAGCACATGCACGTTCCATTCGCATAGGCCTGATGTCAATGGGAATACTTACAAACACATGTTTGGACAACATTACAAAGTGTGCCGCTTTCGCAGTTCTTACAAGCCTCAGTGACAAGAAAGAAATACTTGTGGAGTTATGGATATGGATGTTCGCGAGAGTTATAATAGTATGCGCTCCTGGTTAGACAATGTAGTGCGTTGCCTTTCAAGTGGAAATTTTTAGTATGCTATCAGTGACAGACCTCGAGAATTAACCCAGTCCGTGTCAGATCCTTTCGTTTCGAGAACACAATTTTGGCTCTGGAAGTCGAAGGATTTATGGTTAAATCCCCTCAGCTGCTCATTTCGTTTTACTGATCTAAGTTCCCACGTTCGATCTCTCTATCAGACCGCTTCTTCCATTATCGACACTTCTCTAGACACGCAGAAAATCACCCAATGAAAGTCGCATTCCAATTAATCTGCGCCTTTGGAGGAATGTATTCAGAAGGTCTTCATTATTTACAGCTTTCCATCTAAAGGGAGTCAGATTCCAAGTTCCGAGTCCCAGGTACGTTAGCCATTCTATCAATTATCTCTCCTTTCGAAAGATGCATGAAATTTCCACCTCATGCTGCCACTTATACATAGCCTAAAAGGGTCATACGTGCCAAGCAATATATGAACCTAGTAGGTGTTACTCCGGACATAGCTCAGACATAGCCTACGCACTGTTTCCCTCAATGTATCATAGGCCTATAATACACGTCTTTCCCTTTCCGCTGTCTGCCATCCCCTATCGCCTATCTCTTACCCTATTATCCCACTCTTCATTCCTACACTTCATGCCCTCACCCTATTGTCCCCCTTTGGGCCACAGCAATAGGCGCTGCCATCGTCCCTATCACCCTATTAGCCCTATGGATGGTACCCAATCCTTACCTCTGCGACAATAGGCCTATTGAAGTCCCCTGCTCACTGTCTCCGCGGCGTTGCTGTGATTACTGACTTAATATAGGCCTCCGCACCCTACTATTGTGTCTACATCTGCCTTTGCAGTGTAAATATGCTTTTGTGTCGCATTTATATAGGCCTACTAGGTTACATTCTTTATGATTACTTGACTTAAACAAATGTCGTGGCCAGTAGCGACACATGCTCGATAACCCTCTAATTATTGCATTACAGTGCTCACACTATTCATACTGCGGTTTATCACTACTCTATTAAGTATTATCGGTTGGGTTTTTCATTAGTGCTCGTATGTGACAACTTCTATACAACTAGGTATTTTAGGCATCTTGCTCTTGGACATCTATTTCTTCATTGTCGTTGATCGTTGTTTCCTACATAACCGAATAACCTCGGTCGTCGACATACGGCGGGCGTCATCATTTCACACCAGAGCTAAAGTCACACATCAAGAACGCATCAAGAACACTTCGCATTGCAACATAGGTACATTTTCTATGGACGATGGTATGTAAATTCCTCCTCAGGAATACCCACCAATCTATCGCTTCCATAATGCTCAGTTCCATACTCTTGATACGTTCCCACGGCCCCAAAGTTGCCCATACCATTCGTGCTAATCACATCAACTCCTACCCCCCTACCCACAATACCTCCCATGCCACCACTTCCTTCCCCTAAGCCAGCGTACGTAGCATAACCACTGTGCGTGTCGTATCCATAGGCCTGTGATGTTTGTGGCTGTGGGGTTGGAGCCTGTAAATCGTGCATAACGTTAAGGGTGTGAAGGGGAAAAGATTTATTCCACCTACCCGATGCTTTCCTCTCAGTAACGCCTGGACAGCAGCCTCTTGCGTGGGATCCAACCTCAATGCCGATAGATCAACCGCAGGGAGATGAGTTCCTGCATTAGCTCCAGACGCATTCGACCATGCTGGTGATGCCGCTCGTGACACTCGACCATCACGCCATTCGCCTCGATTAGGGGGGACTTGATGTTGAGGCGGCCATCCTCCTGAACTCACGTGGGGATGTTGTTGCATGACCATGTGACTCTGAGGTTGTCCCACAGTGTAACTCGTCGTCACATGTGACATCCCATGCTGCGCCCTATGAACCTGATTCCTCGATTGCGGGCGACCGAGAACAGGCTGGACAGCTCCTGCCAAGGCTTTGACAGTGAGCGCACTAGCCTGATATGACGTTGGAAGGCGTTTAGTATTCATTGAGGCGGGATCGCTCCCCAAGGACGGCAGTCCTTCATAAGGTGATACAGATGGAGCACGAGGTGGTAGGGGCTGTGAACTATGGGCGGCGATGTGTTGAGACACCTGAGCATTGAACTCAGATGGATGGGACGGTGCATGCGTGGGCCAAGGAACAACATTAGTGAATGACGGGCCGGGTTGTGCGGATGCAGCCCGAGGGGCAGATATGACATGAGTGTTGCTAGGTGGCATAACTGGTGTCAGCTGGGTTTCTTCTGTGGAACTAGTAGCATTTCTTTGCGCTGTTGCAGCTAAAGGCACGAAGGTGGGATCCAGTGGACGTCCCAGGACCAATCCTTCAGTCAAACTCTCTGTCATATTTCAAGGTTAGCTGCGCCACATCTTACAGAACAGATACGTACGGTTCGGTAAAGAATTCACGGTTAGTTTGGGTGATGAATAGGCATCCGAATCAACCATTTCTGATGATGTAAACCGTGCTGTCTTATTGCTGGAAGATCGCCCAGCAGTGGCATCATCCTCCAATGGTCACTTCTTCCCTTTCGATGAACCAACCTGATCGGCATCTACAGAGTCCGCTGCTTTCTTGTCCTGATGCTTAGCTGCTGGTTTCTTGGTTTTCCTCTTTTGGGCGGGGACGTATTCAGCCTGTGGTTGTTCTTGTGTGTCCAAGGCTATGTTAGTATCCTCGTCCTTCACTTCAGCCAGCTTTTCCTCCGTCTTCACGGTTGTCTGCTTCAAGTTTTGTAGGCGAGCTCGGGCTCGCTTGGAACGTGCATTTGCGATGCCTCCGATAGTGAGCAATGGTTGACCTGTATGTGAACGGACTAAGCAGGTTTTGAGCCACTCTTCATCGTGGATGCGTTCCTCGGCTGACTTGCTCATGTACAGATCTATGGTCTCTGCAAATGGTTCAATCAGTCCATGTGACAGCCATCTCAGGGTAAGTATCGTACCTTTCGGCCAAGGCTCAATCTTTATCTCCCTCCTATTTTGGCCACACAGCGCCTCCCATAATGGGATGTTGTTATCGGCAAGATCAATGGCCTTATAAGGATGAGGTCCCCCAGGAAACGGCACTGCGTCTGGCCAACCCGTGGTCTCAGAGCAAGCCGCAATCATGTCGTTAGGCCATTCATCCCACCGCAGATGCATTGGGGGTTTACGACCGAGAGCTTCACCTAGGATGTGTTAGATATCTCCGATGCTGGCCTGAATGAAAGACTTACCCCACAACTCCTTCAGCAGCCGTGAACATTCTTTTCGGCGACGATCATTGTTGCCACGATGAGTCAGATAAAGCTGTCGGTGCCCAGCTATCTTCCGTTCACGAGTTTCCAGGTCTCTGAACCTAAATGTACTTATTGTTTAGCATACCAACATTATCTCCAAACTACACAACACCCCACCGGCAAAATGTCTCGAAATCCCTCATTGTAGCCCGTATATTCACCGCATGTTCATCAAAATAAGCCCTCGCACTGTCACTTCCAGCGAACATAAAGTTCGCAGCACTTGCAGTAGCATCAATAGGGTCGGTACTAACCACCCAGCCAGCAATCACAATCCCTCTAGCTGAATAGTACAGTGCCTGAATCAGATTGATACAATTAGCAAACGCAAAGAATGAAGGTGAATTCTAGACATACACGTGTTGTGAACTCTTTTCTGGCAGTGCGCATCAATTTGAGGGTATTCCCTTCACGGTAACTAACTTGATCCGGGTCGTGCATTTCATTGTAGATAGACTCAATGAGCTTGATTTCCCTTGCAATAGTGTCTTTTTCCTCTTGAGGTAGATCTTCAGCAGGCTTAGTCAAACGAGTATATTCTTCAGAGCAAAGCGCCTGCAAATATTCCACAACAGCTATGGTGTTGAGTTAGCATAGTGAGATAAAATATATACAGGTGGACACCTTACGCGGTGGAAGAATACCATCCTCATTAGTCTCAATGTCCTCCAATTTCTTCGCCCAGTTCAATGTTGCCGCTACTTCACCTGTTGAGCCCTCATCACCACCCCCATCCTTCTTGTGGTCACTATCCTTCAGCAGGTCAGGCTCATGAACACGGTTCCAGAAAACATTCTGAAACTTATTCCAAAAAGAGGTGACTCTCTTTTCGCGGTCATCCAGCCCCATATTGATGTAGATGGTCAATGGTGTGATCCCGAATTCACGTGCCTTGGCCTCTATCCATGCTTCCAGCTCCAGCCCCTTATCCCGAAGCTCCGTCAACTGGTCCTTGGACAAAGCACCAGGTCTCGATGGCTTGTCAGGAGTCTCATCACCGCTCTCAGCATCTGAGTTGCCCACATCTAAACTTCCAGAGGACTCATTGTCTCCGTCAGGAGGATTCGCCTCAGGTGGGGTCATGTGTGTTTTGCGGGATATCTTGGAGGTATGAGGGATACCATTACACTTTCCTCCACGCCTGGTTGTGGTCACTTGCTTTGGAGGAGCAGTGTTGCCATCCGCTTTCCGCATCTGACGTGTGGTGACAGGAGCGGGATCAGCATCAGCAGTGGCAGAGGCGGTAGCGGTAGCAGTACCACTGCCATCACCCGCATTAGCAAAGGGAGTTGCAGCAGTGCTGACAGTAGAGACGGTGGGGGGTGTGGGAGAACCAGCGATGAGAGTAGGAGCACCAGCGGCGGGGGTAGGAGCACCGGTGGTGAGGGTAGGAGCACCAGCGGCGGGGGTAGGAGCACCAGCGACAAGGGTAGGATTACTTGCAGTAGAGATGGTGGCGGGCGTGGGTGCACCAGCGGCGGGAGTAGCATCGGTTGCGTAGGGACCAGTTGCACCATCAAAGGGAGCATGACTTGACATTTCGACTTCTGGACTCTTTTGTGCGATAAGGGCTTGGCATTTCGCTATGACCTCGTTGGTGAAGTTGTGAGGGAATTCAGGCAGCGGTTTCTTCCATCTTCGAGCTGGGAGGCATTTGCGCTGGAACTCCTTGTTGCGCTCTCGTGTGATGACTTCGTTTAGTTCCACGACACTGAGCTATTGTTGGTTCAATATATTGATTAGAAACATAATATTAGAAGATGTATCTACTCACCTGGTCATACTGAGGGATCATCCGTGGGGGCATGGTCTAAGCCTATGTCGAGTCAGTTCAAAGTTCAGAGCGTCTGAAGTGTTGGACTCAACCTATTACATGCATATCCTGCTGTCTTTATATGGATGATCCCTGCTGGTATCGCTGTATAGGCCTACCCATCTCATGCTTGCCGTTACTACCCTCGATCACTTGCAATGTTAATACCCTCGATCACTCGCAAAGACTCGCCGCACCGGGCAACTTAGCATCAATCGGGTCCCATATGATGCGTGTCATAAAAAGCCTTTCCTTCCTGCTCTGAAGATAACAAACTTCAGTAAATTGCTCTGGTGTAGGAAACTGTGAACTCACATCTTCGTCACGCTTTGAGGGAATAGTGCAGGGGAGTTTGTTGATGCGGAGTTTCAAAATTGGACTATGTTATAGAACGACTTATGCTTCATAAATAGACAGTTTATGCAAAAGCCACGTGGCTTCTGTGTGGCTAATTTAGGATGTGCAGCTGTGGCGCTCCTGTGGCTCCACCTAGTCTTATCGCCGCATTTGGAGCCACAGTTACTAGTATGCTATGGAGCCACGGCGGCACATCAAAAATTAGCCACATAGGAGCGCCCTGGCTCTTTCACAAACTGCCTAATGTCTGCTCTTGTTTCAGCTCACATAGGCCTCATAGGCCTATTCATGGTTTCTGGTAGGCCTACCTCACTCAACCACTTGTATTTCTGATCATATATAACCTCTTCCAACATATGGTGTTATCCAAATAAGTCTAAATAACATATGACTCGTCTTATCGCCCCTAAACATGTCCACTCATGGACGTATCAGATGACACACTTTCCCAGGTGGGCCAAGCCAGTATACTCTACCTTATACCTCCCAGACACTGACAGGTTTGTCGGTGGGAAGTGTCGTCGATGCCTTTGATTTAATCGTGATCTGAAAAAATTATATGCATAAGTAAGGCAAAGATGGAGACTTGACCGATACGCACAGCTTGATCGGGCAATAAATTAAACCGACTCAAGGCCCTTGAAATATTCTCCTCAGGGTTCCTGGGAAGAATTGAGAGATAATCGCCCGGTTCATAGTGCGTATCCTCGGATAAGTCAATCTCTGCAGACGAGTTAACATTAGCTCTAGAAAAAATAAGCACGGTGAAGGAAATCGGTACATACCAATATGATGCTTGGCCAGTACCCCAGGTGCTGTAAGAATTCGATTGGAAATGACTTTGCCAATCAATGTCGCTTCATCCCTCTTCAAAACAGCAGCCCTACTATCATCCATCAGTTCGATAGATAACTTCTCTTCCACTCCTTCATCCACAGCCACATGGACACGATCTTCATATGCCTATACAAAATCGTTCAATCAACACGCCCACAAATGACAAAAATTCAAAAATCCCACCTCTCCCAAAGTCTCCCAAAGCAGTGGCACCCACGTATCAAACAGATCAAAGAACTCATCCGCGCCCGAATCTGCTTCCATCCTCTCCATCAACCTCGTCGCCCCACTTTTCACAAGGATGCCATCCACCAACTTCGGAATCTTCTGGTGCGTCTGCTTCCAATCATGATGTCCACACCCAAACACCGCGTATTTGACACCAGTGTGTTGCCCTTCATGTGCGGCTTGGATCGTCTGGATGAAGCGAGATGCGTTATTGGCAGGTTCACCTTCGTAGGATGCTGTGAAGATGAGGACGGGGCCATTGGTGGGCACAGCAGGCTCGATGGAGTCGAGGGTGACGATGTGGGGGATGAAGCCTTTGTAGTAATATATGAGTTAGCTATGTAATAGAAGGAGTATATGAACACATACCTTTACTAGTGGGCTCACTTCCAACCCTCTGCGCAAAGTCCTTACACGTCCCAGAACTGCTTCCATACGCCAAATACAGATCCACGCCATCCACAGGGTTTGCCGCAATCTCCTTCCTGATCTCATCATTTGAAACCGGTGGTTGCACTGCAGGTGCATAGGAGTAAAGGGAAGGTGCGCCTGGGCGGGGTTTCGCATGGATTTTGAAGTCCCGTGGTTTGACAGTGAGGGTGGATTTGTAAAGAAGTTGGTAGGATGGGTCGCGGGGTACGAGGTCGAATTTTTGGAAGATGTCAGCGAAGGCAATTATTGATTCTTGCCATGCTAGAGGTCTGTGAACGAAATGATGGTGTTAGTTTATTGGACAGGGATGCGTATGGTTTGACATGCCTTCCAATACAACCATGGGAACCATTACCTCATGGTTTCTATGCATTGATCTAAAGACTCCAGTAAGTACTGCCATTCTAGTTGAATTGGACATAAAATCCTTACCGGCACCTTCTCAAAACCACCATCCAGCATCCTCTCAGGTCTAAATATATCCACCTAGAGGAGTAAAACGAATCAGCATCCAATCTTTAAACAGTGAAAGAGGAGAAATATACTCGCATCTTCCCCCCAGACCTTCGTATCCCTATGCAGCTGCATCGAAAAGATCCGTACCTCTAGATCCTTCGGGACTAAGTATTGTTTTCCCTCACAAGTTCCAATCTGGTCTTCCATCGCTTTGACAGCGAAGGTCGTAAGGGGGGGCGTAAGGCGGAGAGCTTCATGGAGGACGGTTGTCAATTCATGTTTAGGATGAGTACAACGTGGAAAAGGAATGTTATAAGTAGATGTACCGACAATGTAGGTAAGCTTGCTCAAGTGATCAGGATGGATAGGTTCGCCCTTCAAGACCGCATCTACCTTGGCGCAAACCTTTGCATATGCGTTGGAAGAGCCGAGAGGGACTCGATCAGGACCTGCAAAGTAGCGGAGCAGGCGAAAGCAAGGATAATGTGTGACTAATGTGACATGATGACTAAGCTACTGCAAGGAAACCGATGCTCTGGCTCACTCGGCTGGAGCTCTCCTCTAGAAATAGGAAGCTCCGCTTCCAGCGTGCGGGTTATTCAATAGATGACAGATCTATGTATGTTCAGCAGAGTATCTAAGAAGAGTCAGAGAGAGAGAAGCTCACAGTAAAGCTAAGCAACTCCGACATCGTCTCATGCCCAGCAATAAAAACCGTCACCAAATTGTGTGTGATGTTTCCATCCGTCATGCCTAGTCCAGTCACAGGGTCGGTGGCAGTAAGCATGAGCTGCAAAAGATCTTCGGAACTGGCTGCGAGGTTTGTCTTGCATTGGGCGACGACTGTCAGTGGAATCGCGTCAATAAAAGCCAGAATGATTGAGCATGATAACGCACTCTTGTTCGTCAATTTAACCATGATCTTCTTGTCTTCTGCGACGACTGTCAGTGGAATCGCGTCAATAAAAGCCAGAATGAGTGAGCATGATAACGCACTGTTATTTGTCAACTCAACCATGATCTTCTTGTCTTCTTCGAATTTTACATTAGCGGAATGTGAGAGGTAGTTCTGTACAAATCCTGAGCGCATAGCACGGTTTCCACATTCGGTGAGGTAGCTTTGATCATAATTTTATAAGTAAGAAGTCGAGATGGGAGAGGAGAGGAAGGAAAAGACGCACTCTCCCATAGCCTTGACGAAAGGCACTGTTTCCAACTATGCAATGTTTTGAGTGAATGAGTGCGCATTGGTTAGGTAGAGTTAACATACGGTGTAGAACGAGTTAAGGCAGCAGGACATGGCGCAGCTGAGAGTGAGAATAAATTATTAGAATCTTTAGGAGATACTTTTTGGGAGAGGATACACATACAGGGTAATCGTATCGGATGTAAGTCTGGTAAGGTCTTCGGGTGCGTCGATAACATAGTCTGAACCGAATCTATATCTGAATCAATGACAATTCTTTGGGTTACTCGTTGAAATTGTAGTAATTCACCTCTAGAAGAAGAAGTGAGTCGCATCCTACTCTCACAATATGTATGTGGTGCTCACCTCCCAATTGCTAACCAATTGAGACGCGATATCAACCATGGGACCAAACATGCCCTTAATCTTCGCCGGGCCAAATCCACCACTAAGGATTTGATCTGCTCTCGCCGTCAATATGGCTTGTTCCTCAAACTCCCATCACACTTACGCGCAATACCCCATGTCGCCTCACCAGGATAAGCGGCGAAGAGGCCATCCTTAATGAGATGCCTTACCTCTTTCAACGCCCCCTTGGGATTTTTTATAAAGCGCTTCTGATTACATGCTTGGTCTACCAACTCATGATTGCAAAAAAAAGACGGAGGTGCGGGGATCAGGGAAAGTGAGTTGATAAATCGGGCCGTACTTCTTCGCGAGGTTGAGATAGGTCTTTATCGGAACCTGCGAGGAATGATATTAAGAGAGATCCAGGATCAGGAAAGAGAAATAATACATACTCCTTTATCGATCAGATGGGCATTCCCAATGATGGGAAGGGTTGGTCTAAAATGCAGAATAAAATCATGAGGTTGGCAAGAAATTGGTGAAAGGCATAAGGGCTCACGGTTGAAGAATGGGAGAAATGGTAGTCATAACAGATCAGGTTGTACTGTGTTGTGCGCAAGAAAGCTTGTGAGCAGTGTGTAAGGAGTCTCAACGTTCGAGCTCCAGTATATATACAAAATCATGAAGTTGTGAGCCAGGGTTCAATGAAGGATTCCGGGGGTAAATCAGTCCGAACATGAGGAGGAGCTTCAACTGTGTGTCGTGTACTTCATGAGCCGTAACCGTGATACAGGGTGGCATGCTGATTCGCTGCAAACTTGAGTTCGAACGAGTTCTTGCTCCTAGAGGCAACTTAGATCGATAGGTTATTATGATCATTCATACCGGTATGAGAATAGCAACTTATCACTATCATTCGAAATTCTCGTTGTCGTCCGTTCCTGTGGTAGTCTGTGGCTGGTTATGTCAACCTGTCGACCAGCCAAAGCTGCAAACCTTGGAATATCTAGCTGCCAGACCAATGGATGTTAATTGGAGGATATCCTAACTTCTTTGAGTACACATGAATATATAATGAGGTTAATGACAAGATGCCAGTCATTAACCTCATTATATATTCATGTGTACTCAAAGAAGTTAGGAAATCCTCCAATTAAATGTTAAGTAGGTATATATATATTATAAAACCTGAATTGGAGCTACCGTTTATCCTGACCACCCTCTGCAGTTCAATGTCGATTTCACATCGGGGAGATGCACGTGACTTCGATTATGTAATCGGGGGACAAGTTGGGTGGGCAATTAACGACTAATAGTACGAGTGGCGAGAGTGTGACAGTCTGTGACCAAACGTCTGACGCTCCCACCATGTCCTCAAGGAAGATTGCTGGTTCGCGCCGGCAGTCCAAGCCTCGACGGAACAAGAAGAAACCATCTGGTGCACTCCTGTCCATGACTGAAGAGTTCAAACTTGTGCCAGAGGACGAGGTTACTCCACGACGCAAGGTACCTGAGGTTGAGGCTGTCAATCCTGCTTTGAGGAAGGGTGTCGTATTCGCTCTTCCTTTCGGCCAAAACTTCTCTCAGCCAGGAAATCTCCCTTTCAAAACATTCACCCATGACCCTCTGGCGTCGTCTCCACCCACTGCACCTCCAGCTCCATCGTCAAGAGACAAAGACGACGTCCCACACCCTGGCAGCCCCAACGCTCCCATCATTGGTAACGCCAATGATGATTGGGGTTTTGAATATGACGACTTCAATATTACCACACTCGAAAAGGAAATATTGCAAGAAAATCGCAAACTTAAACATCGGCACAAGATTCGCAGAGAACAACAATACACACGCTGGAAACAAGAGGTCATCCCACGACTCATCCCTTTATATATGGACCTGCGTTTCAAGACACAGTATGGCAAATATCCCATGGAACTTGCACCAGAAGCAGAAGCACCGTGCACTTGCGGAAAGCATCCCAGACGAATCAAGGTGACACTGGCCTATTGGGATCGTAAGTTCCATACTAGAGTCTTTGGTTTGCGATGATCCACTAATATCTGTTTAGGTCTGGAACAAACACATATACAGTACTGCCTATGCAAGCCCACCTCCAACCAGCTCATCAAACGTGGCTTCTTCCCTTGTGCTCCCATTCAGCCTTCGTTGGCTTTCGATGTCAATCTCTTGGACCTCGCCTCAACCAATATGTATTACTTGGCCCCCAACATTGCAGGATGGGCGTTAACCCTAGAGATGTTTTGGAAAGAGAAAGGATATGTCTTGGGCCAACGGGTAAGTCCTTTATGCTTAACTTTTCAGATTTCTCCTAATGTCACTCTATAACCAGGAACGGCTGCGGCGCAGATTTGCGAATGCCTTCCAATGGTATGGAGTCCTGCAGGACAACGTCAAAGCCTATGTTCAAGACAAGATCGATTCAGCTCAACCCTTGCCACGAAGTGAGATATCGGGTGGATATTGCCTGGTTGAAACGCCATCCCACGCTGCACCAACACCAATAATGACGCTCCAGCCCAACTTGCAGTTGGCATCTCCCAAAAAGCCAGTCAATGCTTGTGATATCATCGCCCCAACTGATGCGTCATTGAGTGGGGATGAACCAAGGATAACATTAGGCAAACGGGTGATGATTGAGGAAGAGGTGGACATAGAGTATTCGAATAAACAGCCCTGTAAGCCCACGCCAAAAGAGGAGGAAGCAGTTACATCTCAACCGGCAGAAGACAACGACACTAGGGGGGACAGTGCCAGGAAAGAGAGAGAAGCCCTTAAGAGACCCAGCGCATACTTACGAAGGATGTGTCCAGCTTGTTTCGCTACACTATCTTCCAGTCGTGAAGGACCATCAGGGTACGTATTTATCATCTCGTGGGTTTAGCGAAGACTGACAATGTATCGCAGTTCACATGTCTTAGTGTGCATTGACGCCAACTTTACACAGAAATGCCTGAAACCAAAATACAATGATCCCATGTTGATACATCCCAATACGCATTTTGTGCCGGAGGATGATGTTAACCATATGGAATTTGAGGTTGAGGAAGCCCGTGGTTCAAAGAGAAGTCAAGGGTTATTGCGAGAATTGATGCAGGGCTTGCTGCCAGATTCTATATTGGATGACTGTGAGGAATCCTTCATAGCTGCCCAGGAAGCCACAGCGAAGGCCTCTGGGAAGTTTTTCATTGATACAGGGCTGATGGCTCTTGTCTGTCGACATGACCGCCCCTTGTGGGTTGTCAATATGACAACCCCAGGAGAAAAACAGTTCTATGCCTTCGCACTCATCAAGCAACTGTTCAAGCATTTACCGGATCATTGGAAGATTGGCCTGCTATACGATATAGCTTGTCAGTTGCAACGGAGTATGGCCAAGGTAAGCATTACCATCCTTATTCGCTATATATCTCCTAAAAATGTCACACAGCATGGAATACTGGCAGAGTATTACCACCGAATAACCTTTGCCGTATCCGTCTTCCATGCCTATGGTCACCAGTGGGCATGTCAGCTACTTTATCACCCACGCAAACGGGCAGGGTTTGGGCTGACAGATGGTGAGGGGTGCAAGAGGTTCTGGAGTGCTATCCGCCGACTCATTCCTTCTCTTCGCATTTCCGGAGTATGTTATTTTGTTTGCTTATTTTTACCGTTGATACTGATGTTGTCGTAATAAACAGAGATATCGCAGGCGCTGGGTACTAGACAGGCAGTTTCACTTCAATCGAAGGGATGGCTTGCGTCTTTTGGGTCATTGGATCAATCGTAAATACAAGGCCTGCCACCAACGCAAAAAGAAAGCTGAGCGCACCTTGCGTAAGAAGAATGTTACAACTGAAGTAATACACGAACAATGGGCAGCACAGGTGAAGGCGCAGACAGCAAAGTTGCAAAGTGAGTGTCATGTAATTTTGCAAGTGTCAATGCTTATACACGCCATGTAGAACAATCCAAGGATGCGGGAGACCGTGAAATTGAGCGGATTATGGAGTTACGTGTGGATAGGGATGAGCTACAACGTCGAATTCGCATGTTGCAGGGTGAGAGAACGGCCCTCAATGCTTCACAAGTTGAAACGCTGGCTGCCATCGCTGAAGACATTGTTACGGCACGCGAGGAAATGGACGCATTGACGAAGCGGTTATGTGGTGCAGAGAGAAGCTTGTTGGGACAGGCACGCAAGAAGTTGAACGATTTGAAGGGCAATGAATTCTTGCGCCTAAGAATGAATGCACGTGCATTAAAGACTCGAATTCGAAGCAAGATAGTCGGTCAAAAGTTTGAGCGTAGTCGATTAGAGAGAGTGTATCGGCATCAGGTAACAAGTAAGCAGCTTTCATCTATGACGTGCGACATGGACTGACAGTCATATAGGGGAGAAGGATCATGCTCCAACGAAAAAGCTTCTCAAAAGAGGCCATCATGCTGTCACAGCACTGGTAAACAAGTTCAACAATCTCGTCAAGCAGATGAAGCGGGTTGTCAAGAAGGGTGACGCTCCTCGAGGGGCACGTGTTCCGAAACCACTCAAAGCCAAACAACTATTCTGCTTGGATGTTGACGATGAAATATGGAATGAGGACGGCTTATTAGCAGACAATCAAGATACACCTCCCTGGCTGGGTGACCAGGATGTGAGAGACGCCATATCAGCCCAGCTGGAGTTGGATAGGGTAAAAGAGGAGCAAGAAAGATTGGCTTGGGAAGAAGAGGCGATGATGGTGTGGATTGAGGAGGAAAAGAGGGCCATGCAGATTGCTAGGATTCATGCCGAAAGTAAGTTGTTGAATTGAAATGTAGCTTTGCGATGTAATGATGTATTGGCCTTCACAGATGACGGCCCATTAGCTTTCTACTTGGAAAGGCGTCTAACGGAGCTTGGGAATGTCAGTATGCATTGGCAAAGACAACTCGACCCTACACAAACACGCAGCAAGTGTTGGCTAATCCCGAGAGATTTCCCCGAGGGGCGCCTCTATACCATGGAGGAGCTCATCCCAGGTGGTGAGAACATTGACACTGCGAAGGATATCCGGGGTGCATACGCAGCAAGTGAAGAAGGTGGGGAAGGGGGAGACGAAGCCTCCACCAGTTCAGAATCGGATGGAGAGAACAATGACGTCGTTGATGAAGCGGAGGCCAATGACGTTCTCGCCGAACTGTACGAGCGGGCCGTGCTTCAAAACAAGGAGGTAGTGGAAGAGAGTGGGAGTGAACCGGAGGCATCTTCTGACAGTGACCAAGAGGGCAAGCCAGATAAGAAGACTAAGACCGGATCGTCGAGAGAGTCGAGCGAGAGCGAAGGCGATCATGAGAGCGAAGGCGAGACGACAGTGGATGTATCTAAAGTTATTGGTATTTCTATCTCAACGAAACACGTTACGGAAGAAGCCAAACTTGTAACGACCGCCGTGACGGAGCCTTCGAGTTCCCCTCCACCAGAACCAATCTCCCCACCCCCTGCTGCTGTCCTGAAACCTGTTGTCAAAGGTACACTTCTTCTCATGTATCGATATTGTGAGACGTATTTACGCATATTGCAGGGAGGAGAGCCAAGAAACACGCGAAGAAATCCACGGTGAGCTTGGGACGACGATGTGGAAATTATCAGTGCTTCGATGACGACATTGAAAGGTTGACCCAAGGGTTACGCTGGTTCGAGGGACGCGTCATCTCAGTGGTGGCAGAGGCATTCTACCAGGCGCTCGGGAGTCAGGCCAGAGGATGTCACTTGTCGCCTCTAATACTGAGGAGCGTGCGAGAGATATTGGATAAGGGACATGATGATCCAGCTCTCTTGCTCAGAGAAACGACATGGATTCAACGACGGGTGATAGGAGTGAGTGCTTGACTTCGCTAAAAGAAGACGCTTACTCACGACTCTATAACAGCTACAGAAAGGGCCTACTTGCAACTTATGGGTGATCCCGGCGCATGTCCCTTCGCATTGGACACTGACAGTAATCAATTGGGAAGTACGTACTGTCCAGTTCCACGACAGTCTGCCGAATCGTTTCTTGGCTAGCTCTGATGAGGCAGGAGTGCAGGAGGAGGTATGGGCGCTTTTGAGGATCATTGAGGCCACTTTCAATGTTCGTGAATGGACATGGATAGGCGAAACGGTGTGTTACATTGTCAAAGCTCAAGTAACACATACTAATATCATAATCTAGCGGAAAAGGCGACAATTCAATGCTTCGGATTGCGGCGCCTTCGTACTGGCAGATTTGGAGTCATATTTGCGCACGGGCAAGCCAAGCACAAAAAATCAGGGGGATATGCCGGAGTATCGAAGACATATATTGAACCTCCTAGATCGGCTTGAAAATTCTGACTACGCGCAAGCAATATCGATGGAAGCAGTTGAGACGTAATTAAGTACTACTTGGTTGATTGATCAGATGGGATGGGAGGTGAAGTTACGGGGGTTATGGGAAGCTGGTAGCGAGATAGAATTGGGTAATAGACGGCAAGAGATCCTACGTGGACCATAAGGGGAAGGGATCGGCATACTGATGGCGTGATAGTATGCTAATTCTCGGTTGTTCAGCTTAATGTGCCCTATAGGGCTATAGTGTAAGGGGCGAGTAGTTGCTAACCAAGAGTTCCTTACCCGTAGGGCGATTTCTAGAGACGTGGCAGTGCTGGATGAAGCCTTCGGTAGGATGGGTAGCCCTATTCTCCGGATTGTGGCATAATGGAGGGTTGGGGAGCTGGATGAACGCTAGGAGTAATAGGATCCGTAGGGCTATTGTATATGTTATATGCAGGTCTGATTAAAGGTAGGTAAGATACATGTGCGTGCAGGTAAGGACAAGGGCAGGTACTTAATCCTGTGTACGCAGTGATTATATTATTTTACTTGATTATTATTTGCACATGTATAAAGGTATTATTGGGTCTGGAATAAAAGATATACTTAGGGGTGTAACCGGGTGCTCAGATGGGGACTAGCTATGCTGAGGTGGGGTGCAATACAGGTATTCACGGTGTGGGGATATAATAGGCCTCCGAACGTGCAAGTAGACCAAGACAGTATAATGGATAGAACCCTACACAAATAGCTAGATAGGGCAACGGAATACCGGACGAAGGGAAGGAGCAGTCAGGACTTCGCAACTCGGATTAGAGGAGTGTAGACACAACTGCGTAGGCCTACGACATGGTGCCTTACGCGCGACAGGTTGGATTTGTCTTAGAGGTACTGATAGAGGTGCGTATGGGCCTGGTAGGGCTATGGATGAGTGAGACGCCAAGACATGACAATGGAAGCAGCTGCTGACAAACCTGGCTGCGTAGGGCTACGGCACAGTGGCTTAGAAGATGGATTGTCGTTGATGCACTATCGCGTACCTGGGCTGGAGTGCGAGAAGGAATGTGAGATATCGTAGGGCTACTTATGCTGAAGACGGTGCTACAACGCATGTGTACATAACTAAGAATAGGAATTCGTAGGACTGACTACAAGTTAACTGTGTGTCAATGGACGAAAGGTGGGTTATGGGATGAAAGTTATATATTGGCTAAGTAGGCATAGTATGCCACTCGTAGTACGGAGTGAGCAGCGGTGGGATGTAAGCTGGTGGGTGAGAGGTAGCTGGTAGGCCTACCAGGTTGAATATCCTAACTGGGCCTCTTTGAGTGAGTAGAAAATACGTTGCTGCCATAGGGCTATTGGTTGGGGAGATAGATAGTGCGACTCTATGGAGTGAAAATACGAGTCAGTCGGGGCATAGGCCTATGAGGCCCAGGTCGATGAGGAATAGGCCTACGTGAGGTCGAAGCGCGTGGAGGGTGTAGGTGTAGAGGATGGGTTGGAGAGGCTGGTAGGGCGATTGGGTGGCTTTGGGAAAGAAAGGTGCTTTTCAGAAAGGCGCCAGAAGCTGAAATCAACTGCGACCCAGCTGCGTGAAAGTGACCCCTATAACGTCGAACGATCGAGCCGCTTGTATGTACCTATTAGGGCCTAGAAAGTGACAGCCTGTACTGGAAATTTCATCGAAGCTGCCAGTGCAGTATTATCCCTCAGGCGGACGAATATCTAGTAACAGCTTGTTCATTTATCTTGAGATCTTCTCCGGTGATATAGAAAGCTCGAAGGAAAGGTTTACATGCGGTATGTTGATACAGTCTATATTTGATCTTTAAACTTACTTATTGAGGCGAAGACTTGGTCGTAATATTCGTTCATGGTATTTGGTCGAAACCCTTGAGCATCAGAGTCATTCGACAGGAGTCAACGAGGGCTGTGTTTCATGCATTCTCTCTCTTGTTTGGGCTTACTGAAAATATATAAAGCTCTATACGTTATTCTCTCGTTCAGATGACATTCGGTAGTGTCATGAAGTTTAATGATAGCACGTATGACAGCGGAAATTCAAAATAATCAGACGAATAAAAATCCAAACACCGATAAATATTATATAACCAATACTTCACCCAAATAAAATACATTACTTCAATGATGTTATGCCTACTAGTATCTGGATAGCCTTTCACAGGAGAGATTCAAAAGTTTTCACCGGGATAAAACTGAGAAAAGGTTTAAAGAAAAGATAAAGTATTCTCTCGGTATTTTTGGATATAATATGTTAATAAGACAACATGATTCTCTTTTGCCTTTATTTTCAAAAATACAGTGGCTACAAAGGTAAGAAGACCTTGCACAAAGGGGACAAAGATTGAAAGAAAACTTCATTTTGCTGTTTTCATTCAAGCTTTGTCGATTTTTCACACTGTTTTGGGACTGGTTTTGCTTGGGAAACCCGGTGCCAATACTCCTTGTTTGGTTTCAGTATTTTTCAGAAGAAAACTAAGCTAAAATATCACATGTTAGGCACGTATTTTCTCGCCTTTTCCCCACAGAAAATGTGGGAATCCCGGCTGTGTTTGGCAAATCTTATGTTTCATTGCGCTGAAGCTCATTTTTCTGTGCGGTTCAGTCTAAACTACACACAATCAATAATAGAATTGAATCCTTTGAAAATGATTTGCGTATCTATCTGTGAAAGTTATCGTGCCCATCGAGTCCAATTCATGATGATCAGCAAAATTCGATGCTCCACCAGGAAGATAATAATACACGAAAGTTGCCAACTCCTGAGTCCAAGCTCCATGTTAAATTTGTTGATAGATCTGCCAGTCGACCTTAGTACCTCCGGTGGTACACATTCAAGTCCATTCGTTACATCAAGAGTCGAGTTGCGCCGAGTTGAGAGTTGCTCTTTCATTGCATCAATATCAACTGGCGTCGCAAATTCGAATTCAAGTATAATGCTTCGCGTTGTAACTCCACGCACGAAGCTGATATCGATGTTTCGGTGATAAATGAGAGGCGATGGGATAAGAGTATATTAGGTAGAAAAACAATGTATTTATATAGCGAGTCTCACCTCACCGTAGCTGCGCCTTCAATTGCTTCGTAGAACATGAGATAAATCGCCATACTGCCTAGTAAACTACCCCAGACCCTGTGAAACTATGTAAGATGCATACCTAGATATCACGGTTAAATGAAGGGATCTTCTTGCAAAATTCGAAGGATAGGTAGTTCCGATGGTTCGTCGTGAACAGGAGAATGTGGCATGTGCGGGACTTGCACATGACGCGGAAATTCTATAATAAATAGGTATAAGCTATATATCGTTAGATGAAGATCTATACCCTATATGAATGGCTAACTCACATGATGCCCCATGATTCCACATATCTTAGGACTTCACGAGAAGCGTCGCTCACACATCCTCGTTCGCACTCTGATTGAGTCAGACTGATATGTTTGATCGAGGGACAGGCTGCTTCTACGACGATTATGGAGCATGGAGGAGGAGGAGGAGGAGAAGGAGTAGTGGCCGGCATGGGTCCCAGTGCGGAACGCCGGTTTGCTGCCTAACGTGCTGCGTACGTAAGCAATGTGTCGCACACCTTACGCTTACCATCGCAGCACGCCGCAGCCACATACTGCGTAGACAGGTAGCCTGCTGTCACTAGAGGCTACGATTACGCCAGCCGCAGTATGTGGGGGTAAGGGTCACATGGGTACAGATGCATAGAGTACGTCAATCGCAGAATAGTGACGCATGTTACAGGAGTTCAGGTGGGAGAAGGATGAGCTCAGCGGAGTGGTAGAATAACTGCAGGTGAATGCAAGAGGAGGTAAGTAAACGCGGCGGGCAATAGTACATCGGCGGGTGAAGTACATCGGTGGGTAAATTATGCCAGAGGTTCAGCCGACACCAAGGCGCGGGGGAATTTTTGTAGCCCGCCAGGCATCGATTGGTAGTGAGGGCAGTCCGCGGATGAGGGGAAGACGCACGGAGCGTCGGGGAGGGGAACGCACGCAGCACGAGGGAGAGAACGCACGCAGCGTCGAGGAGAGGGAACGCATTGCATGGATGGTCATTTGTCAGGCATCGTCGCGCGCGGCGTCCGGCTGTCTCGGCATGGCACCGTTGAGATAAAGAACTACATGTGGCGATGCGTGGCTGTGTCCTAATGACGTCGCCACAGCGGCGCCGTGCCACATCCCATCTACAGCCGTCCCCTCTGCCTCAGCGCATCCGTTCAGTGAGCTCGAGGGCATCCCTACCACCATTTGCATCGCACTCACCTCACGCAATCCCAATACCCTTTAGGTGTACACAGAGACCACTACGAATCGATGGACGAGCCTACGGCGACAACACCAAACGCATCTATTTGAAGTCAGTATCTCGTTCTTGTTTGCGATTTATATTAAGTTACGCTCTTTACACTATCTTACGCACTGCCCTCTCCTCAATGTCCGAACCTCACGTGATGCTGGCAACATCGCTCCTGCCTCCAATAGCCTCGCTGTCGTGACCACGCCTGCGCATCCCCAACCCACATAGACAGTTCCTTCAACCGATTAGGCATTATTGCTCTCCTTCTTGTCCGAGAAACACCGGTCCAAACTCTCGCCTCCACCCACCACAGTCGAGATCCCCTGGCCCATCCTCACTCAACAGGGAACGGACTATGGGAACCTTCCGCGCTTGAACAATATCATCGGTCAGAAAGCTCGGTTCAGCCACTTCCAATCCTCCGTCGAAAGAAGCAATGGTCATCCTCTCATGGCATCGCAATAGGCGTATACGAATGAGGATAGTTAGAGGTTTGCAGGACGTAAGATGCGTTTTGCGCTCTGTACCGTGCGTGACCTTGGGAGCCTCATTATCCTTTGCTATATAGCATGTAGACTCGACGACACCGTTGGAATTCGCAAATTAGTCCAAGGACTTGGAACCCGATATTGAGGGCGCGACGCATGAATTTCAGAATGCAAAAGACATGAGAACAATAATCAAATTCAAACGAACATCCGAACGCATTATATTCCCCACCACGACGCCTGCTCACCTTTCTTGTCGGAGTAACGCGCCTTATTCCGAAGTGAACCTATGGTATTTTCGGCGAAGCTTGAGGTTACAAAGGATGAACCAGCTCCATGACAGTTAATTGCTGGCTCCTACTAGTCCATCCCTTCGAATCAAATCAAATACACCCTGCTTGTATTTATCTGATAGATCAGCGGTTCACCCAGTTAGTACTTCGTTATCTTGTTAGATCAGTGGTTTACACTGCTTGTACTTGTTATCCCGAAGCTGACAGATCTGTAATCCATCTTCCACTTCTCTTCCCTTCGAGTCGCATCATTGTGATCTTGATGTCTCTTCGCTTCCGTCGTCGATCCTCCTGCCTGCAGACATCCAACGGAAGTCGACGGAGCAAGAAATAACCCAACCGTCAATTGTCCCTCGTGATCCGTGATAATAAGTAAGTCAGTTTAATTGAATTAAGGCTCAACTCATGTCGAAATTACACCTCTATATAGTGCCCGTCCGAAAGCCCAATAGCGAATTCACCGAACATATTTAACGTAACGTGCCTCTCCCCAACCGAATAAACCCACGCTCGCTTAGTAGACTTCAGACTTACCGTGACTTGCATTTATATATGTACCAAGCCATCTGGATTCTGTCTGGGAAATAATGTATGTACACCCGACTTCCGCTTTCGAAGACGTCATCAGACTCGGGCGCAGGGAGGCGTGAGTACCCAGATTCAAGTATCGCTAAAATTGAAGTATTTCATACTTCTTGTTAGGATGTTTAATTTTACTCTCAGATTTCTCGTAGTAGAGATGAGCTGCTCATATCTAATTATATTCTGAATCTAAATGAATTAACTCAGATCCTGTTCTATCTTGTGAACACTATGGCAATACGCAGTGATCACTCTTGGTATTTTGCTCCGGAGTCTAATCCAAACTATGGAGGACTTCGAAATCACTCTTACTGTTAATTTAAGCTGTGATACTATGTAGCTGCAAATCAATAACCCTGGAGAAATTGGAATATAATTAGACTGCATGCTATAGTAACGAGTCTGAATCTTACAGCAAGTTGTATGTTGCAAGTTGCCTGTTGAGTCATTCTCTCACTGACTGTCAATCACCGTGAGCACCAGATGATTGGTATATCAATCATCAATACTACCCAAGCTCTATTTTGAAGAGTGGCGCATCGGTCTCCATGTTCCATCGACCAAATAGTGTTCAATAAACCTTCAGAGGCTAAGCGCTGGTATCCTATCCGAACGCTGCTGAGATATATTCCGTATCATACAGCATAACGTCTCCAAGTTATATCCCCTTCTCAACAATGTGCTGAGTTGATCATTACTCTATTTTTCGAGTTCTCTCCAGGGATCAGTCACATTCTTTGATCCAATATTAGACCCTATTATTAGAAAGCACAGTTCAACGACATTGCGGAAGTTGGATATTTCCGGGACTATTTAACGCTGGTTTCCTTCAGGTCCGCAAAACATTTATTGGGCATTATGCCTGACAAATTTAATTTCTGGAATAATTAGTAAATACTTAATATATGAAAATATAATTTGATGCTCAAGAGTCAAGATCCACATCGAGAAATCCTCTCAGATCCCTACTTAAAGTTGGAGTGCCATTAGCCTATGCTTATTCTATCAACTGTTGATGAATTTCTCTGTTATCGAGGTAACTTGATGCAACAGGTTATGGTAATATTGGTAAATAAACACAGTTCCCATGGATATTGCTTCTGCCATCAAATAACAGGAAATCACAATCTTCAAGGAACTGAGCTGCTATACCAGTTGAGAGTATTTCAATTCTGAGCTTTGTGGTATTCAATTCTCGGAAGCCCCTCATCTATCTTCTATTGATTTGAGGACAGATAAACTTGCTGCTTTCGGGTATATAAGGGAGTAAGGAATCTGGGTAACCATCTCATTAACCATCCTACTCTATTTACTTCCTATGGACACTGTATCTATTGCAGAATTGACACAGGAATACTTCTATACGTATGTTTAAGTGAATCCTTCTCACATCCATGCTCCTGATAAGACTCATTTTGCAGGAGTGTATTCAACTATGCTGCCATGGCTGCACTAGGTAATTCATTACTATATATCAAATATATATCACAATTCTTATATATATTAAAGCTTTGATAGTCTATGATACCCTTCTAACATTAGAAGATGAAGTTACTCTCATATGGAGGAAGAAGTTTGGCCTGGGTTCAATCCTATATCTTCTAGCACGATACTGCATTATATCACAAACAAGCATTGCATATTGCTTTGACATTATAAATTATGAAGGAACTGGCTCCTCAAAGGTATGACATTTTCATCTGCAACTTCCAAGTCTAGTCCTTACCTCCATGTAACCTCCTTTCAGTAAGCGAATGCAGTCATTCCATAATGAGAATGACAAATCAAACAACATTCACAATCAGGCTTTTAACAATCTTATTACTCCTACTCAATGTTATAAATCTTGGATCTGCAATTAGCATCCATTGTACGTAACAATAGTTTGCATTTATTTATAATAAGGTCTAATATACTAGGTTCAGCATTGCTAATTGGAAGAGCATATGCTGTTTCAGGAGGAAAATTATCTGTAGCAGCTGGCTTAGGTCTGATACTTGCATTAAATATTGGGATTTTGGCTGTATGTCTTCTTTTGTCAGAGTGCTGGACCTGCACTAACATTGAATCTCTAGAGTGAGCTTCTGCTGCAGTATATTAATGCTGTTAATCTAACAAGTGTATACTTCACTCTGTAGGTTTTGCAATTATTCAAGCTGAGAAAAAGTATTAACATACAACTAGAAGTAGAAAAAACAACCACTATAATGAAACCACAGATACTAATGGCATCCTCCAGAGTCTGCAGCTGATATTATTGTCCTAATATCTGATGGCACAATCATCACAATTACAGTCTATTTTTCATGGACATTCATTAAACAGTTCCACAATGTGCCTGGTATCAGTAGGAAAACTTTAACTGCACTCTTCCTACAGCAAGGTGAATTCAGAGGGATTATCAATAACATTCAAGACTGATCTATTACTTATAGGTGTTATTCGATTTTTGTGAGCTATCACAAGTTATCTCCAATGATTTCTATAACCATCATACTAATCAGGATAATATTGATATTGCTTCTAGAAAATTCTATATCAAATAAGGTTAGTGATGTTTTGATAATGCTTAAACATGGAAGTAAATACTGATATGCACATTTATTAGGTTTTGAATGTAAGCAAGTTAATTTTGATCCTATATAATCACCTATCACCAATATAGCCATGGCTTGTAGGGTTTGATACTGGACTTGAAAATGTGTCAGTCTGCAATTTTTGATGTAATACCTCTACCAATCAGCTATACAGTGTATCAGTCGTACTTGTCTGCCGATTCACCCTTCAGCTCCGCAAGTTCAACACAAGGGTGCAAACTGTTCCCTCTGTCAACATAGCATCAACTCCTGGTATCAGAGGAAGACTTCAATGCATACACGAAACTATTATTGAAGAATTTGGGAATTCTGGGATGGAATATGATTTGGAAATGGAAAATGACATGGCAGAACTTGAAGGAGATACCACAGCCTCTGCTGATATTGATACAGAAGTTCATATCACAGCAGAGCAATTCCCTTGGGCCATAAACCCTGTAGAAAATGTTGCAGGACCCTCAGAAATTGGGAGCAGGGCCAGGGGAGTTGAGAAAGAAGTGTGATCCTACATTTATTTTTGAAATGACTAATCATGGTCTGTGGTGAGTCAGATATTTTATTTTTGATAAGAAGACAAGTGAATTTTACATTTCTGGTATCATAGATATACCCACTCATTATTTTATTTCTTCCCGGTGAAGAGTTAGGAATTTCTTAAGACTCTATTATTTAAAGTTGGTTTGGCTTTTATATATTCCTGTCTCAATTATGTATATGAATGTTTGTATCCTGAATGGGAGTAGCTTTTATATATACCCTTTTGTGTCAGAACATCAATGGAACAACTGAAAAGGTATCTCTTAGGTGGCTAGGCAGCATGCATTGTGCATGACTTTTGTTGCTGCCTGACAATTAGTAGAAGTCTTGGTTATTTAGCTTTAGGAAATTCCCGGGTTTGGGATCTTTGAGTTTGAGGAAACTTTATAAAGGGACATGTTCACAACATTGAAATTCACCAAATAGATTGACAGTTTATCCATGTACTTACGGTGGGCGAGCATTGCCAGGTTATTGAATTGATTGATGGAAGATGTTCATTGTAAGTTGAGTACAAGTTGGTTCGAAAATGACCTCATATTGGGCTCGAGGCGGTACTGATCACACCTAATGTCATTAGTAAATATTCATCGCGATTTTTAAGATGATTTAAATTGGCTAGAAATGACGGAGAAATGGGAGAATAGTAAGAGGTACATCCGCGGTTCAGACGGGCCGAGACATTTTCAGGGAAATTGAGCCCCATCAATTATATCGGCTAGCAGTCCAGATGATATAATTAGACTCCTAGACAGAGTCGAAGCTATATGCACTATTTGGAGGTGTATGGTGAGTAGTTCCACGGAATATAGACTCCAGCAAGCTACAGACGTAAAATGCGGTCTTCTAGGATCTTCCATGGCTTAATTTTCCTTGATGGCTGAGCGGAACTTATATGGCTATTATTTTTAGCGAGCCCTGTTGGAATCGCGAGTATTTCACACTAAATGCTCCTCCTACCTTAAATGATATCTTCTTCTCCTTTCTAGCTGCCAAGTATATCAAAAGAACTTTCTATATATTTTCTAATGCTTATTGTCTCTGATAGCTCCCAATATGCACTCTAGAAGCAACCTCAAAACAACTTGCAGTTAAAGAGAGTTGAACTGAGGTCAAGTTTCAATGATCATCATTCAACATTCAAAAGGGTAACCTGGCAACGCTCGGCCACTGTAATGTACTGCAATAAAGAATAAAGTACTGGTACTCATAGTGTCATACACCACCTGACCTGGGCCCACCGAAGAGAGCAATTTCATTGTGCATTCAAATGTTTCAATCCTGTCAACCTTACACAAGAGACCCCCTCGATGTTTAACCATGCGAAGAAAATTTGTTCCAAACCAGATGCTCTAACTCATTGTCACCACTCACTAGATCTACAACAGTAGTCAAGGAGTTTTGGTCGAAGCAGCGCTTGAGGTAGGATTTATACTGAGAAATATTCTCTGATATTACTAGTAAGCTTCCGTTTTTATTACTTCTTATTACTCACAATGTGTTTCAGTAGGTCCATACCTGTACCTGTCTTTCGCTATTTCATGCACTCGATTTTACCCCTTCACTTTCCTCTTCTTATCGAATCTTAATCAACTCCAAAAAAGAAAATTCCATCTTCTTTTCTCATTCAGCTCTACTGAAACAGACTCTGCGTGCTTCGAAGGAAAAGGCTCCCAAAGCAAATATATGTTTCATTCGCATAGGCACGATGCGATGGGGATATTTATTAATTACAAACATATATTTGGGCAACATTACAAGGTGCGCCGCTTCTGCAGTTCTTTCTTACAAGCCTTAGTGACAGAAATGCAATATTTGTGGAGTTACGGATATGGGTTTTCGCAAGAGTTATAATAGTATACGCTCCTGGTTAGACAATGTGGTGTGTTGCCTTTCAAGTGTATATTTTAGGTATGCTATCAATGACAGACCTTGAGAAATTATGCCAGACCGTGTCAGATCCATTTCGTTTCGAGGACACAATTCTGGCTTTGGAAGTCTGGCATTTTAAAGCAGGATTTATAATTAAATTCCCTCAGCCGCTCGTTTCATTTTGTCGATCTAAGTTCCTTTGTTTGATCTCTCTATCAAACCGCTTCTTCCATTATTGACACTCCTCTAGCGAAGCGGAAAATCATACAACGAAAGTCCCATTCCGATTAATCTGCGCCTTTGGAGGAATGTATTCAGAAGGCCTTTATTATTTACAGCTTTGCATCTAAAGGGAGTGAGATTCCAAGTTTTCACATCACAGGTACGTTAGTTGTTCTATCAATTACCTCTCCTTTCCAAAGATGCATGAAATTTCATCGAAGCTGCCAGTGCAGTATTATCCCTCCGGCGGACGAATATCTACAGCTTGTACATTTATATTGAGATCTTCTCCGGTTATATAGAAAGCTGGAAGGAAAAGGTTCACATGCGGTATGTTGATACAATCTATATTTGGTCTTTAAACTTACTTATTGAGGCGAAGACTTGGGCGTAATATTCGTTCATGGTATTTGGCCGAAACCCTTGAGCATCAGAGTCATTCGACAGGAGTCAACGAAGGCCGTGTTTCGTGCATTCTCTCTCCTGTTTGGGCTTACTGACAAATATAGCAAGTTCTATACGTTATTCTCTCGTTCAGATGATGACATTCGGTAATGCCATGAAGTTAATTGATAGCACGTATGACAGCGGAAATTCAAAATAATCAGAAGAATAAAAATCCAAACACCGATAAATATTATATAGCCAATACTACACCCAAATAAAATACATTATTTCGATGATGTTATGCCCACTAGTATCTGGATAGCCTTTGGCAAATCTTATGTTTCATTGCGCTGAAATTTATTTTTCTGTGCGGTTCAGTCTAAATTATACGCAGTCAATAATAGAATTGAACGCTTTGAAAATGATTTGCGTATCTATCTCTGAAAGCTATCGCGCCCATCGAGTCCAATTCATGATGATCAGCAAAATTCGATGCTCCACCAGGAAGACAATAATATGCAAAAGTTGCCAGCTCCTGAGTCGAAGCTCCATGTTGAATTTGTTGATAGATCTGCCAGTTGACCTTAGTATCTCCGGTGGTACACATTCAAGTCAATTCATTACATCAAGAGTCGAGTTGCGCCGAGTTGGGAGTTGCTCTTTCATTGCATCAATATCAGCTAGCGTCGCAAATGCGAATTCAAGCATAATGCTTCGCGTTGTAACTCCACGCACCAAGCTGATATCGATGTTTCGGTGATAAATGAGAGGCGATGGGATAAGAGTATATTATGTAGAAAAACAATATATTTACATAGCGAGTCTGACCTCACCGTAGCTACGCTTTTACAGCGCTTTTCAGTACGCAAGGTGCGGCTTGATTGCGCGCACATTTAGTGCCAGAATAATTCAAAACATTGATATCTTTGCAAGGTCTCAACCGATTGCTCTGAAATGTGAGGAAGCCCTAGTTGGATAGTTTAGTGAGGGCTCCAGATAATTAGATGGTAATATGGTCCACTATAGAATATTCAGGAGCTGTTCTGTTGCAGCATGCCTTGATTCTCTTCATTTATCAACAGAACAGCTCCTGGGTATTCTATAGTAGACCATATCACCATCTAACTATCTGGAGCCCTCACTAAACTATCCAACTAGGCTCTCCTCAAATTTCAGAGCAATCGGTTGGGGCCTTGCAAAGATATCGATGTTTTGAATTATTCCGGCACTAAATGTGTGCGCAATCAAGCCGCGCCTTGCATACTGAAAAGCGCTGTAATTGCCACCTAGAACATGAAATAAATCGCCGTACTGCATAGTAAACTACCCCAGACCTTGTGAAACTATGTAAGATGCATACCTAGATATCACGGTTCGATGAAGGGATCTCTTTGCAAAATTCGAAGGATATGTAATTCCGATGGGTCGTCGTAAACAGGAGAATGTGGCATGTGCGGGACTGGCACATGCGATGAAAAATTCCATAATAGATAGGTATAAGCTATATATCGTTAGATGAGGATCTATACCCTAAATGAATGGTAAACTCACATGATGACCCATGATTCCACATATCTTAGTACTTCACGAGAAGCGTCGCTCACACATCCTCGTTTGTGCTCTGATTGAGTCAGACTGATATGTTCGATCGAGGGGATAGGCTGCTTCTACGCTGATTATGGAGCATGGCACCGTTGAGATCATGCTGGAGGCAAAACTCCTTGTGGCGGTGCGTGGCTGTGTCCAAATGACGTCGCCACGGCGCTGCACCACATCTCGTCCCCTCTGCCTCAGCGCATCCGTTCAGCGAGCTCGAGGGCATCCCTATCGCCATTTGCATCGCATTCACCTCACGCAATCCCAATACCTTTTAGGTGTACACAGACATCACTACGGATTGATGGACGAGCCTGCGGCGACAGCGGCAAAACGCATCTATCCGAAGTCAGTATTTTGTACTTATTTGCGATTTATATTCAGTTTACGCTCTTTCCACTATCATACGCACCGCTCTCTCCTTCCTGTCCGAACCGCACGTGATGCTGGCAATATCGCTCCTGCCTCCAATAGCCTCGCTGTCGTGACCACGCCTGCGCATCCCCAACCCACATAGACAGTTCTTTCAACCGATTAGGCATTATTACTCTCCTTCTTGTCCGTGAAACACCGGTCCAAACTTTCGCCTCCACCTACCACAGTCAAGATCCCCTGGTCCATCCTCACTCAACAGGGAACGGACTATGGGAACCTTCCGCGCTTGAACAATATCATCGGTCAGAAAGCTCGATACGTTCTCTGATCTAAAAATAGCCGACCTTCTTTAATCAAGCATTCCTCTCTCCACCTATCATTGCGCGCATTCCTCTTATTGTCCTCAACCCTATCATCAGTTTAGCCCTATTCAGCCACTTCCAATCCTCCGTCGAAAGAAGCAATGGTCATCCTCTCACGGCATCGCAATAGGCGTATACGAATGAGGATAGTTAGGGGTTTGCAGGACGTAAGAGGCGTTTCGCGCTTTGTACCGTGCGTGACCTTGGGAGCCTCATTATCCTTTGCTATATAGCATGTAGACTCGACGACACTGTTGGAAATTCGCAAATTAGTCCAAGGACTTGGAATCTGACATTGAGGGCGTGACCCATGAATTTCAGAATGCAAAGGACATGAGAACAATAATCAAATTCAAACGAACATCCGAACGCATTATATTCTCCACCTCGCGCCTGCTCACCTTTCTTATCGGATTACCGCGCCTTATTCCGGAGAGAACCTGTGGTATTTTCGGAGAAACTTGAGGCTACAGAGGATGAACCAGCTCCATGACAGTTAATTGCTGGCTCCTACTAGTCCAACCCTTCTAATCAAATCAAAATCACCCTGCTCGTATTTATCTGATAGATCAGTGGTTCCCCCAGCTAGTACTTCGTTATCTTGTTAGATCAGTGGTTTACTCTGCTTGTACTTGTTATGCCGAAGCTGATAGATCTGTGATCCATCTTCCACTTCTCTCCCCTCCGAGTCGCATCATCGTGATCTTGATGTCTCTTTGCTTCCGTCGTCGATCCTGCTGCCTGCAGACATCCAACGGAAGTCGACGGAGCAAGAAATAACCCAACCGTCAATTGTCCCTCGTGATCCGTGACAATAAGTAAGTCAATTTGATTGAATTAAGGCTCAACTCATGTCGAAATTACTCCTCTACATAGTGCCCATCCGAAAGCCCAATAGCGAATTCACCGAACATATTTAACGTAACATGCCTCTCCCCAACTGAATAAGCCCACGCTCGCTTAATAAACTTCAGACTTACCGTGCCTTGTATTTATATATGTACCAAGTCATCTGGATTCTGTCTGGGAAATAATGCATGTGCAGCCGACTTCCGAATACGTCATCAGACTCTGGCGCAGGAAGGCATGAGTACTCAGATTCAAGTATCGCTAAAATTGAAGTATTTCATATTTCTTGTTAGGATGTTTAATTTACTCTCAAATTTCTCGTGGTAGAGATTAGCTGATCATATCTAATTATATTGTGAATCTAAATGAATTAACTCAGGTCCTGTTCTATCTTGAGAGCACTATGGCAATACGCAGTGAGCGTAGTGATGATTCTTGGTATTTTGCTCCGGAGTCCGATCCAAACAATGGAGGACTTCGAAATCACTCTTATTGTTATTTTAAGCTATGATACTATGTAGCTGCAAATCAATATCCCTCGAGATTGGAATATGATTAGATTGTAGGCTATAGTAATGAGTCTGAATTTTACAGCAAGTTGTATGTTGCAAGTTGCCAGTTGAGTCATTATCTCAGTGACTGTCAATCACTGTGAGCACCAGCCATGATTGATATATCAATCATTAATTCTGCCCAAGCTCAATTTTGAAGAGCGGTGCATCGGTCTTCAAAAGTTCCACCGACCAAATAGTGTTCAATAAGCCTTCAGAGGCTAAGCACTGGTATCCTATCTGAATGCTGCTGAGATATATTCCATATCATACAGCATAATATCTCCAAGCTAGATCTATCCCCTTCTCAACAATGTGCCGAGCTGATCATTACTCTCTTTTTCGAATTCTCTCCAGAAATCAGTCGCATTCTTTGATCCAATATTAGACCCTATTATTAGAAAGCACAGTTCAACGACATTGTGCAAGTTGGATATTTCTGGGACTATTTAATGCTGGTTTCCTTCATGTCTGCAAAACATTTATTGGGTGTTATGCCTGACAAATTTAATTTCTGGAATAATTAGTAAATACATAATATACGAAAATAGAATTTGATGCTCAAGAGTCAAGATCCACATCGAGGAATCCTCTCAGATCCCTACTTAAAGTTGGAGTGCCATTAGCCTATGCTTATTCTATCAACTGTTGAGGAATTTCTCTGTTGTCAAGGTAACTTGATGCCACAGGTTATGGTAATATTGATAAATAAACACAGCTCCCATGGATATTGCTTCTGCCATCAAATAACAGGAAATCACAATCTTCAAGGAACTGAGCTGCTATACCAGTTGTGAGTATTTTGATTCTGAGCTTTGTGGTATTCAATTCTCGGAAGCCCCTCAGCTATCTTCCATTGATCTGAGGACAGATAAACTTGCTGCATTCGGGTATATAAGGGAGCAAGGAATCTGGGTAACCATCTCATTAATCGACCTACACCATTTACTTCCTATGAACACTGTATTTATTGCAGAATTGACACAGCAATACTTCTATACATATGTCTATATGGATCCCTTCTCACATCCATGCTCCTGACAAGACTCATTTTGCAGGAGTGTAGTTGGCTATGCTAACTTGGCTGCACTAGGTAATTCATTACTATATATCAAATATATATCACAATTCTTATACATATTAAAGCTTTGATAGCCTATGATACCCTTCTAACATTAGAAGATGAAGTTACACTCATATGGAGAAAGAAGTTTGGCCTGGGTTCAATCCTATATCTTCTATCACGATACAGCACTATCTTGCAATTGAGCATCATACATTACGTTGACATTATAAACTATGAAGGAATTGGCTCCTTAAAGGTATGACATTTTCATCTGCAACTTCCAAGTCTAGTCCTTACCTCCATGTAACCTCCTTTCAGTAGGTGAATCCAGTCATTTCATAATGAGAATGACAAATCAAACAACATTCACAATCAGGCTTTTAACAATCTTAGTATTCCTAGCCAACATTATAGACCTTGGATCTGCAATTAGTATCCATTGTATGTGGCAATAGTTTGCATTTTTTATAATGAGGTCTAACATACCAGGTTCAGCATTGCTAATTGGAAGAGCATATGCTGTTTCAGGAGGAAAATTATCTGTAGTAGCTGGGTTAGGTCTGATACTTGCATCATATATTGTGATTTTGATTGTATGTCCTCTTATGTCAGAGTGCTAAACCTGTACTAACATTGAATCTGTAGAGCTTGCTTGTACTGCAGTTAATTAATGCTATTAATCTTCCAAGTGTATTCTTCACTCTGTAGGTTCTGCAATTATTCAAGCAGAGATAAAGTATTAACATACAACTAGACGTAAAAAAAAACCACTATAATGAAACCACAGATACTAATGGCATCCTCCAGGGTCTGCAGCTGATATTATTACCCTAATATCTGATGGCACAGTCATGGCAATTACAGTCTATTTTTCATGGTCATTCATTAAACAGCTGCACAATGGGTTTGGTATCAGTAGGAAAGCTTTAACTGCCCTCTTCCTACAGCAAGGTGAAATCAGAGGGATTATTAGTAACATTCAAGACTGATCTGTTACTTATAGGTGTTATTCGATTTTTGTTAGCTATCACAAGTTATCTCCAAGGATTTCTAAAACCATCATACTAATCAGGATAATATTGATATGGAATCTAGAAAATTCTATATCAACTAGGGTTAGTGATGTTTTGGTAATGCTTAAACTTGGAAGTAAATACTGATATGCACATTTATTAGGTCTTGAATGTAAGCAAGTTAATTTTGATCCTATATAATCACCTATCACCAATATAGCTATGGCTTGTGGGGTTTGATACTGGACTTGAAAATGTGTCAGTCTGCAATTTTTGATGTATTACCTCTAATAATCAGCTATACAGTGTATCAGTCATTCTTGTCTGCCGATTCATCCTTCATCTCCGCAAGTTCAACACAAGGGTGCAAACTATTCCCTCTGTCAACATAGCATCATCTGGTATCAGAGGAAGACTTCAACACATACACAAAACTATTATTGAAGAATTTGGGAATTCTGGGATGGAATATGACTTGGAAATGGAAAATGACATGGCAGAACTTGAAGGAGATACCACACCCTCTGCTGGTATTGATACAGAAGTTCATATCACAGCAGAGGAATTCCCTTGGGCCATAAATCCTGTAGAAAACATCGCAGGAACCTCAGAAATTGGGAGCAGGAAAAGGAGAGTTGAGGAAGAAGTGTGATCCTACACTGATTTATGAAATGACTAATCATGGTCTTTGGTGAGCCAGATATTTTATTTTTGATAAGAAGATGACTGAATTTTACATTTCTGATATCATAGATATACCCACTCATTATTTTATTTCTTCCTGGTGAAGAGTTAGGAATTTCTCAAGACTCTATTATTTAGAGTTGGTTTGGCTCTTTATATTCCTGTCTCAATTATGTATATGAACCTTTGTATTGTGGATGGGAGTAGCTTTTATATATTCCTGTCTCAATTATATATATGAACCTTTGTATCATGAATATGAGTAGCTTTTATATATACCCTTTTGTGTCAGGGCATCAATGGAACAACCGAAAAGGTATCTCTTAGGTGGCTAGGCACCATGCATGGTGCATGACTTTTGCTGCTGCCTGAAAATTAGTAGAAGTCTTGATTATTTAGCTTCAGAAAATTCACGGGTTTGGGATCTTTGAGTTTGAGGAAACTTTATAAGGGACATGTTCACAACATTGAAATTCACCAAATAGATTGACTATTTATCCATGTACTGCAATAATGAATAAAGTACTAGTACTCATAGTGTCATACATCACCTGACCTGGGCCAACTGAAGAGAACAATCTCATTGTGTATTCCAATGTTTCAATCCTGTCAACCTTACACAAGAGACCCCCTCGCTGTTTGACTATGCGAAGAAATTTTGTTCTAAATCAGATGCTCTAACTTATTGTCACCATTCACCAGATCTACAACAGTAGTCAAGGAATTTTGGTCGAAGCAGCGGTTGAGGTAGGATTTATATTGAGAAATATTCTCTGATATTAATAGTAAGTTTCCATCTCCAGAATATCCGTTCTTATTACTCACAATGTGTTTCAGTAGGTTCGTACCTACGCCTGTCTTTCGCTATTACATGTACTCGATTTTACCCCTTCACTTTCCTCCTCCTATCGATTCTTAATCAACTCAAAAAAAGAAAATTCCATCTTCTTTTCTCGTTCAGCTCTACTGAAACAGAATCTGCGTGCCTCGAAGGAAAAGGCTTCCAAAGCAAATGCACGTTCCATTCACATAGGACTGATGTGAATGGGGATACTTACAAACACATATTTGGACAACATTACAAAGTGGGCCGCTTTCGCAATTCTTACAAGCCTCAGTGACAAGAAAGTAATATTTGTGGAGTTATGGATATGGGTTTTCGCGAGAGTTATAATAGTATGCGCTCCTGGTTAGACAATGTAGTGACTTTCAAGTGGATATTTTTAGTATGCTATCAGTGACAGACCTCGAGAAATCATGCCAGTCCGTGTCAGATCCATTTCGTTTCGAGGACACAATTCTGGCTCTGGAATTCTGGCATTTTATCGAAGTACTTATAATTAAAT
>KN837167.1:284293-296266 GCA_000827215.1 Sphaerobolus stellatus SS14
ATATTCAGTTAGGCTGGACGCACATTGGAGATTGTATTTCCATGGCCTTTCATTTTTTTTGTGATGCAGGGAGCGAGGGAGGTTTCCGACATGGGTCCGGGCGTTTCAGGAGGCATGTCGGAGGGTCGGTCTAAGAAAGAAAGAAATGAATCAATTGACACATCTTGACATTAGCTGTTCCCAATTCTAACTGTCCCTAAATTAGTTCGGCATGGTCCCCTGACGAAGGCCGTCGGACGACGGGGTCTCTCGGGACAGCGTAGAATTGAGGCTGCATTAGCACCGTGGCCGCCCCCCAGATCGCTTTTCATCGAGATTTTCGGGGCAAAATG
This sequence comes from Sphaerobolus stellatus SS14, assembly GCA_000827215.1. Classification (NCBI taxonomy): domain Eukaryota; kingdom Fungi; phylum Basidiomycota; class Agaricomycetes; order Geastrales; family Sphaerobolaceae; genus Sphaerobolus; species Sphaerobolus stellatus. Next base: position 284,626 of record KN837167.1, read on the forward strand.
TTCCTCTTCATAACCATGGCACAAGGTATGATTTTTTTAATGAAAATGTATGGTAGTTTAGGGGGAGGAAGAGGGAGGCATAGTGGTGTCACGGGATGGGGGATGTCACCCATCATCGCCGAGACTCTTGGCAAACATTAGGGAAAGTAAGAACACCTCAAGGTAGTGTTCCGACTTTCCCCAGAAAATAGAGCCCGACCGAACGGCTCGCCATTTCTTCGGGGTACCCCACCTGGTGGTACAAGACCGTTGCCGGCTAGGGAAAGTTGTTAGAGACAGAATTGAGAAGCCCTATTCGGGCTCGCCCCTTTATGAACATTTCTGGGTATCTAAGCTATTGCCGTCCATCACAATTAATGCTCAAGTTGGCGAAACCCTGGGCCGGACATACCAATCAGTACTGTTGCCCTCTATCTCATCTTTGTAAGGTACCATCGATAGTGTCTAGGGGTTTAGCGGCTTCAAATCAAGAAGAAGAAAGAAAGAAGGGGGAGTCAATTGGCGCTTGCGTAAGTTAGTGCAGACCGGTGTAGCAACATTCAGGCTCGCCCCGTAGTAAACTATTTTCTGGGTATCTAAGCTATTCCCTCTCGTCACAATTAGTGCTCAAGTTGGAAAAATCCGAATATGCCAATCATTTTCATCGCAGACCTACTTACTGAGCTAACTTCTGAGTTAAAATCAAAGTGATGAGAAGGCAGTGCTCCTGCACTCTACATAATCTTTCTAAGGCACCATCGATACTGTCCACGGTTTCAGCAAGGTTGTTTACAATAATGACACAATATAGACTGTGCTTATTAAAAGGCTGAGATATTCAATTGGTACGAATGTGCTCTTCAGTGGAAAGTCCGGAAGGGCGCTTGATGATCACCCCTTAACTGTCAACTGGCAACTGTTCACATCCCGATTCCTTGCCGTGCTATTATACTATGCTACCCGAGAAAATAAGAAACCATACCCGTACCAGTCCAAGCCGTTCTCATGCGTGGCCATTGTAAAAAAAGCATGGAGCGTACATGCCTTCTTACACCGCTCATTTTTGTATACCAACGCATCGACATCCGAATTGTAATTACTCGCGTTTCAGGAACAATGCAACCGTCTGTGTATAAAAGGCTGTCAACATTTTCCCTCCTTTCTTCAGTAGGCCATCCTCTTCAACAACTCGAGTACATCACGCCCAATACACTTCAACTTCAACCAACAAGATTATTGGTGGGTTTTGCTATATTTAAGCTAACTGTACGCTCTCAATATATAACCATCTCCACCATTAGATATCAATGTGCCACAGTCTCAAGAAATTTTACACCAATTGTTCCCAAAACCATTTCTATTGGATGGATGCCAAATGTGGAAATGGTCAGCTGACTGGCGTTTGGTGCCCCCGAGTCCGTCAAGCACATCCTCACTATGATCATCCGAACTCAAGCCTGGATACGACGACCAAGATTGCTTGCTCAAAGTGCACTGAAGTAAAGTATTTTTTAGGTAACCAAGGATGATGTACGTCGTCAATCTGTCCTGAGATTAATCACTGACTCCTTCTACTCTATAATGCAGAGACGTAGCTGCACATTAGCATCTTTAACAACTATGTAACATGTTTTAACAATCGTCGAATAGTCTGCTGGGTAGCCTCCTATTTGATATATATGATTTCCTTTATTTCTGTCATTCGTGGCCGTCCTTAGTATTGCATTCCTGCAAAGATCGTCTTGTTTTTGTGCACCAAATCAAATACATACTTACCTGAGGTCAAGTCTTCAGACACAACCTGTCGAAGCACTCTGCCTGGCTATGCGTTCTGAACATTGTAAAAAGTCGATCGATCCACTCATGCCTATTACCGATGTAGCCGGCTTAAAGGTGAAAGAGACGGTCGTTGATCTGATCGAATGACATGATTCCGATTCACAAAGACTGAGTAGGTCGCGACGAAAGATTAATTCTTCCAACTATTTGAGCCCCGACGTCGAATTGTAATTGCTGCATATTGAAGGCGGAATAAGCAGCAAGGATAAAATCTTGGAGTCGTTGGAAGTGAGGGAGGGAGCTAGCTATTGATTCATTAGTTAGCAGGGCGATGGTCTGAATTATGGCTCAGAAGTTGGTGGTCTATGCTGAGTTTAGGCACAATTTCAGGACGCCTGAGTTGAATATATATTGATAACAGCAGCCCCAGATTATTGCCTAAGGCCATTATTTAGAAATGTACGTCTCATACTGAAATATTAGCTGCTCTCAATTCTGTCCCATTCGTTGTCCCATACTCAGCAACCCGTTACTGGGGAACGCCAATCGACCCGGACGATCGGCTGAGATAGCGTGATCCATTTTGCTGGGCTTATTTGATATAATACGGGGAAAATACGCTACACCCTTCCATAGTGTTATTATCTTCGTTATTATTTATTTGAGCCCCCGGAGCGGAGACGGGGATTGGCGCTTGCGCCGCTAACATATTAGTAGGTAGGGAATAGGGAATGCAAATATCTGAGCCTGGATAATTACTCGTATACAGTTAGGCTGGACTGGCACTGGGATTGTATTTCCGGAAGCCTTTCATCTTTTGTGATGGAGGGAACCCGAACGGATCAGTTATAACGCAATTGTTCTTCCGTCGAAGTTAAGATCACCGGGCATCGATCAATCGATCAAGACCAGTCAGCGCTAAAGGTAGAGCATTGCCAACAAGGCAACGGCATTCAATCTCCGAACTTTCCCTCCTTTTATACTAAATACTGATCTTCAACTCCAAATACTTATATCGATTCTACCGCCACCACGCAATATGAACGAAGACCCTCGTATCAACGCTCCATTCGGTTCCTGGCCAATGGACCGTATCGTCGAAGACCTTCGAGGAGTTCTTCGAATTCATGATGCCGGAAACGTATACATTGGGGTCCGCGAAGATATTGCGTTCAAGATCTTTGAAGAAGATGCCATGTCAGAGTTGCCAGCATATCCCGATGGAAAGGTTTACGGCCCTAACCCGTTACACGAACTCCGGATGATGCTCGTGGCTGGTCCCGACTGCTCCGTCCAACCTTTGGGACGCGTGTTCGAAGAAGGAAAATTGGTCGGCTTCGCTATGCCATACGCACAGGCTCTCGCTCCAGGAGTACTCATCGGACGAGAAAATCCCAACCAAAGGCTAAAGCTTTCCAAGGAGCAGAAGAGATCAATCATAGATAAGCTGCGTTGTCTCTTGGATAGGCTTCACGCCAAGGGAATCACCCATGGAGATATCAAACCGGCGAATATGCTTTTGTATTCGGATGGGGAAGTCCGGCTATGTGATTGGGCTGTGGCATCCATGACCGGCGACAAATTTATCCCGTATATGATGACAGTGAATTATGTATCTCCTCATCGGGCCAGATATCCGTTGGAACTTCTCACACCGGCGGAAGATAAGTATTCTCTGGGAATGTCTATCTGGGAGATTTGGACCGACAGGGTTCCCTTTGGGGATATAGATGAAGAGGTTCTGGAACAAGCGTCACTGACGGGCTTACTACGTCCGGATATCAATGCAGTGGATGACCCTACCATCGCAGCGCTTATAACTTCATATCTGGATGCTGGACCACCGATAAAGGCTTCACTTCAAACTAATCGGCTATGTATACAAGCTGATTTTGTCGCCACATCCTGCCAGGCAAACCCCCAGCATGTAGAAAGGCGCATTGTTAAGTGTAAAGCATGCGTAGAAGAGAGATCTGGGCACCACCCTTGTGACGAACCGTGGATCATACCCATGTCGCAACCGCATTTCGAGAGTTCATTATGTACTGGATGTGAACAAGTGTGAATAGAGAACTACTATTACGGATTATTAATTGGGAACTAAAGGTCATGAACCCAGTGGTACGCAAGTCATAAATTGAGGCACTGAATTCCCACTAAAAGAAATGAAGTGAATAAATAATCAAATCATAACAAATGTATGTGCATGAGCTAACGTGCGCTATGTTTCTGAACTATCTAGGAGTAGACTAAGCTCGAATCAATGAAAAATCTCAGAACACATAATCGCCAACATACCTTCAACCAAATGATGCCTCAAGCCATTACAAGGATCACAAAGAACATTGCTCTTTATTCCTGAGTTCAAAAAAAAAAAAAAATTATGGAGCAGTAACAAATCATTAACAAGTAGCATTGCCACCCTTAAAGATTTTTGCTTTTGTATACTGGCATTCACCAGCCGAGGGTTTTAAAGAGATCAGAGAGAAGAGAGAGACATATTGTTGTGTATAGGAGGCATATGGGGAGAGGGATAGGGCATAGGGAGGTCATAATTTCCAAACTGGGAAAATGCAGTTACGCACTTCCGATGTTGTGTGGGACTCAATAGATGGCGTAGCCTAAGGTGGCCACCAAACTTTTTCTTTCATACCCACTAAAAACCCGGTGATGTCCTCAGGACATAGACCACAGATGTTTTCCGTTTTGAGCAAATCCCCCCAAGTCCTCTGTACGACAGCAAAGGATGTCCATGTGGATTCTGGTGCTCATGAGCTTTCTCCAGTGGTTCTTTACCTCGTGGTCTGTTATTTGAAGTTCAGGGTTGCATTGTCGCTGGATCCTCCACTCGCATCTAATTTTCCAGATCAGGTATGCTGATTCAGAGACTATGATCTTGAAGAGTCGTCTCTTTGCCTTATCAGGTTTGCCTTTTTTTGTCTTAAATTTTGCCAGGCCACAGCCTAGGACTATGCCCAGGTTTAGTTCTGGCCATGGTAGACCAGTTTGGGACCAAAGGAGTCTTGCCAGTTTCCAGATTTCTTTCTGGCCAGATGATTGGCATTCAAGGAGCATGTGTTCCATGGTTTCTATACAGTCACACTCTAGACAGTCAGCTTTGTTTTCATGGTTTTTAATGTTCAGCCACCACCTTCCCATGCGCAATGAGTCATGTAAGCCCCTCCACAGGAAGTTCCAGATTTTCTTGTCAATGTCATTTTGCCTGATGGATTGCCACAGGAGGGTATTGGTGGGGACACATTTGGTCCAGTCTTTTACATAGAGTTTGACTCGTTCAGTCATTATAGATGTTTGGTGTCTTTTGTTTTTATTGGTATTCTCAAGTATGGCTTTATAGAGGAGGGACTGTGTGGCTTTTGAGAGTTGTAGTTCAGGTGTACGTAAATGGTCAGGTATTATAAGGTTTAAGAGGCTTACAAAGTTTCTCCTAGCACCTTCATTTGCTTTTTTATCAGCTCCTTCATTCCCTTCCAGACCAGAGTGGCCTTTAACTTTTTCAAAGGTGGTCTTTGCTGATCGCTGTCGCAGCCATCCTACAGTGGTTTGGAGAAGACTCTTATTTGAGACACCCACCCAGCCATTTGATTCAAATTTGGATAGATTCTTTGTAAGTGCATCTATGGTATATTGGGAGTCTGTATAGATCTTGAGTTCTGTGTCCATTTGGTTCTTTTGTGCTACTAGTAGTACTGCTACTACTTCCCCAGCATTATTAGTGTTATGTTTTGAGGAATGTTGGTATGCTAGGTTCCGTTCATCATTTTCACCATACCAGACAACGCTCCCTGCAACAGCATCTTCACTCCCATTGTTAAGGCAGGAGCCATCTGTGTACACTTCAATGATAGTGGGATTTATTGGGGCAAGATCTCTCTTTACTGGGTGGGATGAGGGAGCTAAACCATTTGTAAGTACCCGGAATCCATCTTTTAATGATGTCAGAACAGCTCCAGGATTGAAGATTTGACTGGCCTCCTCTGGAGCATCATTTTGGTTAGGCACTCCTGCTCCAGGTATTTCTGGGTTTTGCTGTTCTCTTGGGTCCCATTTTGGAGGTAGTAGGTCTAATAGCTCCATTGCTGCCTTCCTGCAGTCTATTGGCGTGGCACATCCATCCTTTTTCTCTGACAGGCATGTTTGACATCTGCAGTGTTGACGGCCTGTGTGTTGTTCTGGGAAGTCACAGTAGACATGGTTATGGAGGTCTTGTACAGTGCATATCTTATGTTTTCACTTCAGACAGTTCATCCATTTGGAGTTCCAGAGGTGTTTCACTGTTATAGCTGGGTGGAACCATATTGTCATTTCCATTTTAACTTCATGAGCAATTTCAAGACCATCTAGCAGTAGTCCTGCTGTTTCAGCTGCACTCATCATTCTCCTGAGGGTGTCTGGTAGTTTGCTAGAGAGTACAGGCCAGTTTTGGACAAATGGGTTTACTAGTAGGTCATGGTGGTAGATAAGCTCATTTTCATTTACATTTTTTCTGAGGATGTCATCCGCAAGGAGGGCCCAACATGGGCAGTCAGGGCCAAAGTTTAGGTATGACTTGAGTTTCATTAATTCAATAGCTCTGTTTCGTGCCTTTAAGTTGAGTAGTTTTCTGCCACCTGAGGTGAGGGGGTCACTGAGGTATTCTGCTGCAACTGGTGAGGACTTGGGTGAGTCCCAGAAGAATTGTCTGATTTTTTTTTCCAGTGTCTCTTCCACTTGCTTTGGCATGCCCTGGACTCTTGTTAGATATTGGGTACGAGCTCCTATCTCTATGTTTATGATGTGACACCTCCCTTCCAAGGTAGGGTGGCCCTTGTTCCACCTTTCAAGACCAGCTTCAATTTTTTCTAGGGAGGGAACCCCTATGCTAGCTTGGTTTACCCTGTTTCCAACCCATGCACCAAGCACTCGTATAGGAGTGTCATCAGTTGCTATGTTTATGTTATTGGGAATGGGAGTCTGGAGTGGGCTGAGTTGTCGGCTCTCTCTGAGAGTGTCCCAGTAGATTGTACTCCCTAATGGTATGATTGCTGTCTTGCTGATGTTAAAGACTGCACCTGATGCCTTGCACCACTTTTTTAGTACATCTTGTAGTTTGTCCCAACTATCATTCTCAGTGAGGTATACTGTTGTGTCATCTGCAAATAGTGTGGCAATAAGTCTTTCTGGGTCCCCTGGGATGTGGTATCCTGCTAGATCTGAGTTCCTTAGGGCAGCTGCGAGGGATTCAATTGCTATGTTGAAAAGTAAGCATGACAGGGGGTCACCTTGTCGTACTCCTCTGGTAACTGTGTATGGTGAGCTGATTTCCCCATTTAGGATAAGCACTGTCTTGCCTCCTTTATATAGATGTTTCACAGTATTTATAAAGTGTTGTGGGAGGTTCACTCTTTCTAAGGATGCCCAGAGGAAATCATGTCAGATTTTGTCATATGCTTTTTCCTGATCTAGGCATACAATGGCTCCATTTGTTTCAGTGACTTCGGCGTGGTTTATAACTGTGTTTATCAGATCTGTCTGGTCAGCTATTTGTCTGCCTGTCATGAACCCTGCTTGGTCACAATGTATTATCCCTGGAGCTAGTACTGCTAGCCTCTGTGCTAGGAGGCGAGATAGAAGCCTGTAGTCACAGTTTAGGACTGTGATAGGTCTGTAGTTTCCTATATTTGTGCAGTCACCCTTCTTGTATAGTGGGCACATCCATCTTTGTTAAAGTGGGTATCATCTGAGAGACCTGTAAGCTCAATATTATTAAAAAGAGATGTAAGGAGTTGAACAACATCAAAGGCTGGTTGGTTTTTCACTGAGTCTCTTTTGTGCTTTTGCATTAGCATTTTCCATAGTTCATATGGGATGCCATCGAGGCCTGCTGCAGTGCCATTTGGGAGGGTTTTTATTGAATTGAGGACTTCTGTAGGGTCTATTATAGTTGTGGTGTCTGGGTTGTTTTCAATATCTGCCATCGCTAATAGTGAGTCCAGGGTTTTTTGGATGTGTTCATTTCTCTCCTCTAGTGACTCTTCTGTTATGTCCTTTGTCTGGAGGCTTTCATGGTAATTCTTCTTATCTCAGCCATTTTCTTTGAGTTTTTTTCCAGTGGAGTACCTGGTGGTTTTAAGGGGTCTTGTAGGGCAATTATAGGCTCACGGGGAGTTCTCTCTTTGTTTATTTCAAACCAGTATTTGCTTACAGTTTCGCCTTCAAGGATATTCCTTGCATGTACATTGGAGTGTTTTTTCTCATGGAGTTTTCGCTCAAGGTCACATATATCTTCTCGTAGGAGTGCCATTATGAGCTATTTTTCTTCCTCAGGTATCTGTGGGTTCATAGTAGTTTTGTTCAATTTCTTTGACTTTTGGGCAATGATGGTTTGTATTGCACATGCTTTCTTTGTGGCTTGGCTCTTTGCCATTTGGAGGGTGCTGGTTTTGAAATTCTTGTATTCAACCTGGATGTCCAGGTCCCAGTTTGCCTCTAGTTTCTCCTGCAAGGACATTCCCATCTCAGCTACTTTGTCTATGAAGATGGAGCTCTGAAGCATAAATGGAGGGATGGCCCATCTGCCTTTGCCTTGGTATGGTGCAGAGGGGTTGAGAAATTTCATAGAGACTATATCATGGTCTGCATTTTGTATTGGAGTCCCCAATATGTCCCAGTCACAAGTGTATTTGTATACTTTCTCTGTGGTATATATTCGGTCAGTTCTCGAGTGTGTTATGCCTTGCATGTAGGTGTAGGCCAAAGTATCTGGGTATGTCCGCTGCCATCCATCTTGGAGGTGGAAGTAGTTTTTTAGACTTTGCAGGTTATTGACTGCTGATCCATTGTCTGGGTGTGGAAGTTTCCTGTCAGCAGAGTCTTCCACTAGGTTAAAGTCACCTAGCATTATATGTGGCCTAGCTAATTTCTTTCTGCACCATATCCTTTTGATTTCTGCCCAGAAGTTTGAGTTCTCAGTAGGGGAGTTAGGTGCATATACATTTAGTATGTTTACTCCTTTGTTGTCTTCTGTTTTCCATGGTACATTTATTAGTATAGCTCTCCCAGGTACTATTTCAGTTGAGGAGATATCCTTCCAGGCAATGTGTTTCTTATTTATTACAAAAGCTACCCCTTTGGAGGCTGGGTTATCAGGATCATGTGAATTCACAATGTGGAGTTGTCGATCAAAGAGGTGGGATATTTCATCTAAATGTCCATTGTCAATGTGGGTTTCTTGTAGAGCAAGTATGCCTATAGATCGGTCTCTTATCACTTGATTTATTTGTGTCCATTTGACTTTTGAGGCAAAGGACCTGCCCCCTCTCATATTTTGTGAAGCCACAATTATGCCACCTCGCATCTTTTTCTTTTGGAGAGGTATAGTGGTGGTGCTGTCATTTGTGGAGGATGTGTCATCAGAGCTTGATTTAAGGGCTTGGTCATTGTCAGATATGGAGCTATCTGAGCCTGAGCTGTGGGCTTCTGGGTCTTCGACTGGGTTGTTTACAATTGAACTATTGTTCCACCTGCTTGAGGTGTGAGCCTGCGGCTCTGTAGCATTGCTATTTGGGACCATTCCCATGTTATTTCTGCTGCCCTCTCCAGACCGATCCGTGCTCACCGCATGGGAAGACCAGGAGGCGTCTTTGCGTGTCTGAGGGGGTCCAGCTTGACTGCTTTCCGTTGCCCCACTACTATCATCAGAGATGCGAGCAACAGTCAGACTTGCACTCCATCCAATAGTGGGGAGGCTTGAGACCAAAACTGGTAGACCACAAGATTGTAAGATGACATTATTTAGTTGTGCCGTAGTAAGAGGGGGGCGCTGGACCTGGGAGTTACTAACACCCAGAGTGCAGACAGCACTGAATGCCATCCAAAGAACACTGTAGGGGGGGTTATCCCCTATTTAATTATTTTTAGCAGGCAGCGACTCCCCTGAGTGCATTAGGGAGTTATAGCTTTCCTGTCCAGCTGAGCAGTCAGTAGATTTGGGCTACCTTCCTTTTTGGTTCTAATTTGTTCTGGCTGTAACTAGAGGAATGCACTGGGGTTCTTATAACACTGGAGTATATATTCTGAAGCACTAAAAGCATGCATATACATAGTTTAAAGCTAATATGATGTTATGGGTAGTGGACTGCAATACTCTTTAAGCCCAGCCAGTGGAGGTGTACGCTCCCCTACCCCTGTTAAAACGACCAGCAGGTCCACCCCTGCCCCTCCCAAATCCTCTACCCCTATTGTTGGAGCCTCTGATGGGCAGGGTGGGCCAGCCTGGGATTTGAGTGTACAGGCAGTCAGCTACGGCATGGTCAATACCTTTGCATACCTCGCACAAGAGTGGCTTGATAGCTCTTCCATCCCCTTTGCGGGTGTAGTAGACAAGTCCTGAGAGGAGGTCGATCCACTTCTTGTGGGCAAGAGGATCTGTCGAGGGTGGGTGGATGTACAGGTGGTGTATAGGGAAGGGTGAGCCCTTCCTCTGTATGAAGGCACCTTTGACTGTTACAGTGTCTAAGACCCATTGGTAGAGGTCCACCGGACTGGACTGGTCAGTGAATGGGATGTTATCATGCCACATGTTGACATGGTCAGTGACTTCCCGGGCAGTCCTGAGGAAGTGGACAATTTCTGCAGCAGCCCTGGCATCGTTGTCAGGACCAGGACGGATCACAATATTCTCCAATGAGACGGCAAAGGTCGAGACAGGGAGGGCTTTGTCAAAAGGATAGAAGAAAACTGCATGGTGGGTGTTGGTGAGGCAGAACTCACTCAACAGCGCCTTGGCCTCTTTGTTCGAGAGGCCTGTGATGATGGCAGGGAAAGGGTGGTGGAGTTGAAGGCACTCTTCAGTTGGACCACCTGGGAAGACGTCGAGCTTCTTGTTGTCTGGGAAGGCTTGCCGGACAATATCCTCGACTAGAGTGACAAGAGCGGCTATCTGGAAGTCGACATGACCCCACTCAGGGACAGTGAGCACCTTCTGTCCTTCATAGGTCCTCCAGTCCACGATGCTGGTGGTACGGATGGCTTTGGTGAGTCGAGCCTGTGTCATGCCGTATACGGTCAGCCAGCCACCCTCAGGCACCCTCAAGAAAAGGGCACGAACAGTGTTGTTGATGGCGGAGTGGGGGATTTGGTTGCCTGGGGCTGGGGCAGTCTGGGTGAGGGGGCTGATAGGAGGCCAGAGCGATTGACCACTGGATGGGAAGCATGGTTCTCCAGTGTCACCACATTGGAGTTGCTTGGAGGTCATCTGGCCAGAGAGGACACCTCCAATAGTAGAGGGCTTTGTGAGATTGCGCATGCCGCCTAGAGACGCACTGCGTCCTGACTTGCACGGGGAGGGGGTGGGAGTGGAGGGGTCCATCTCACTGTCGCTTCCATGGTCCGACTTGGCCTTCTTCGACTGGACTTCTCGCTGAAGGGGAGAGTTCGCAGGTCATGTTTTGCCCAACTTGACAGGGGTAGATGCCACTGGACTCACAGTGGAGCCGAATTCGAAGGGCCCAGTTGGGGCAGTGCTGGAGGTGGGCATGATGGTATTGTGGGGGCTGGGATAATGGGAGTTCGCAAAGTGTATCGTCTGTTTACTGTTGGGATGCGGGCCACCCCATATTGCTTTACTGCATCTATCGCCCAATCCAGGACGTCAGTATTACTTCGGACATGTGTGGAGTAAATGTAAGGGAATATATATTCCCTAGTACAATAATGTATATTAGTACATACATTGAATTGACTTCGCGTCAATTGCTCTAAGTCCTTATGGACTTCTATGGACACCTATATGCGTGTCCACATAGGTACATATTTTATTACATAACATATAGTTATATTACGTAACATTATAGTATATATACCTGGGTTGGTGACTAGCGCC
>KN837167.1:312092-330510 GCA_000827215.1 Sphaerobolus stellatus SS14
GATTTTGTCATATGCTTTTTCCTGATCTAGGCATACAATGGCTCCATTTGTTTCAGTGACTTCGGCGTGGTTTATAACTGTGTTTATCAGATCTGTCTGGTCAGCTATTTGTCTGCCTGTCATGAACCCTGCTTGGTCACAATGTATTATCCCTGGAGCTAGTACTGCTAGCCTCTGTGCTAGGAGGCGAGATAGAAGCCTGTAGTCACAGTTTAGGACTGTGATAGGTCTGTAGTTTCCTATATTTGTGCAGTCACCCTTCTTGTATAGTGGGCACATCCATCTTTGTTAAAGTGGGTATCATCTGAGAGACCTGTAAGCTCAATATTATTAAAAAGAGATGTAAGGAGTTGAACAACATCAAAGGCTGGTTGGTTTTTCACTGAGTCTCTTTTGTGCTTTTGCATTAGCATTTTCCATAGTTCATATGGGATGCCATCGAGGCCTGCTGCAGTGCCATTTGGGAGGGTTTTTATTGAATTGAGGACTTCTGTAGGGTCTATTATAGTTGTGGTGTCTGGGTTGTTTTCAATATCTGCCATCGCTAATAGTGAGTCCAGGGTTTTTTGGATGTGTTCATTTCTCTCCTCTAGTGACTCTTCTGTTATGTCCTTTGTCTGGAGGCTTTCATGGTAATTCTTCTTATCTCAGCCATTTTCTTTGAGTTTTTTTCCAGTGGAGTACCTGGTGGTTTTAAGGGGTCTTGTAGGGCAATTATAGGCTCACGGGGAGTTCTCTCTTTGTTTATTTCAAACCAGTATTTGCTTACAGTTTCGCCTTCAAGGATATTCCTTGCATGTACATTGGAGTGTTTTTTCTCATGGAGTTTTCGCTCAAGGTCACATATATCTTCTCGTAGGAGTGCCATTATGAGCTATTTTTCTTCCTCAGGTATCTGTGGGTTCATAGTAGTTTTGTTCAATTTCTTTGACTTTTGGGCAATGATGGTTTGTATTGCACATGCTTTCTTTGTGGCTTGGCTCTTTGCCATTTGGAGGGTGCTGGTTTTGAAATTCTTGTATTCAACCTGGATGTCCAGGTCCCAGTTTGCCTCTAGTTTCTCCTGCAAGGACATTCCCATCTCAGCTACTTTGTCTATGAAGATGGAGCTCTGAAGCATAAATGGAGGGATGGCCCATCTGCCTTTGCCTTGGTATGGTGCAGAGGGGTTGAGAAATTTCATAGAGACTATATCATGGTCTGCATTTTGTATTGGAGTCCCCAATATGTCCCAGTCACAAGTGTATTTGTATACTTTCTCTGTGGTATATATTCGGTCAGTTCTCGAGTGTGTTATGCCTTGCATGTAGGTGTAGGCCAAAGTATCTGGGTATGTCCGCTGCCATCCATCTTGGAGGTGGAAGTAGTTTTTTAGACTTTGCAGGTTATTGACTGCTGATCCATTGTCTGGGTGTGGAAGTTTCCTGTCAGCAGAGTCTTCCACTAGGTTAAAGTCACCTAGCATTATATGTGGCCTAGCTAATTTCTTTCTGCACCATATCCTTTTGATTTCTGCCCAGAAGTTTGAGTTCTCAGTAGGGGAGTTAGGTGCATATACATTTAGTATGTTTACTCCTTTGTTGTCTTCTGTTTTCCATGGTACATTTATTAGTATAGCTCTCCCAGGTACTATTTCAGTTGAGGAGATATCCTTCCAGGCAATGTGTTTCTTATTTATTACAAAAGCTACCCCTTTGGAGGCTGGGTTATCAGGATCATGTGAATTCACAATGTGGAGTTGTCGATCAAAGAGGTGGGATATTTCATCTAAATGTCCATTGTCAATGTGGGTTTCTTGTAGAGCAAGTATGCCTATAGATCGGTCTCTTATCACTTGATTTATTTGTGTCCATTTGACTTTTGAGGCAAAGGACCTGCCCCCTCTCATATTTTGTGAAGCCACAATTATGCCACCTCGCATCTTTTTCTTTTGGAGAGGTATAGTGGTGGTGCTGTCATTTGTGGAGGATGTGTCATCAGAGCTTGATTTAAGGGCTTGGTCATTGTCAGATATGGAGCTATCTGAGCCTGAGCTGTGGGCTTCTGGGTCTTCGACTGGGTTGTTTACAATTGAACTATTGTTCCACCTGCTTGAGGTGTGAGCCTGCGGCTCTGTAGCATTGCTATTTGGGACCATTCCCATGTTATTTCTGCTGCCCTCTCCAGACCGATCCGTGCTCACCGCATGGGAAGACCAGGAGGCGTCTTTGCGTGTCTGAGGGGGTCCAGCTTGACTGCTTTCCGTTGCCCCACTACTATCATCAGAGATGCGAGCAACAGTCAGACTTGCACTCCATCCAATAGTGGGGAGGCTTGAGACCAAAACTGGTAGACCACAAGATTGTAAGATGACATTATTTAGTTGTGCCGTAGTAAGAGGGGGGCGCTGGACCTGGGAGTTACTAACACCCAGAGTGCAGACAGCACTGAATGCCATCCAAAGAACACTGTAGGGGGGGTTATCCCCTATTTAATTATTTTTAGCAGGCAGCGACTCCCCTGAGTGCATTAGGGAGTTATAGCTTTCCTGTCCAGCTGAGCAGTCAGTAGATTTGGGCTACCTTCCTTTTTGGTTCTAATTTGTTCTGGCTGTAACTAGAGGAATGCACTGGGGTTCTTATAACACTGGAGTATATATTCTGAAGCACTAAAAGCATGCATATACATAGTTTAAAGCTAATATGATGTTATGGGTAGTGGACTGCAATACTCTTTAAGCCCAGCCAGTGGAGGTGTACGCTCCCCTACCCCTGTTAAAACGACCAGCAGGTCCACCCCTGCCCCTCCCAAATCCTCTACCCCTATTGTTGGAGCCTCTGATGGGCAGGGTGGGCCAGCCTGGGATTTGAGTGTACAGGCAGTCAGCTACGGCATGGTCAATACCTTTGCATACCTCGCACAAGAGTGGCTTGATAGCTCTTCCATCCCCTTTGCGGGTGTAGTAGACAAGTCCTGAGAGGAGGTCGATCCACTTCTTGTGGGCAAGAGGATCTGTCGAGGGTGGGTGGATGTACAGGTGGTGTATAGGGAAGGGTGAGCCCTTCCTCTGTATGAAGGCACCTTTGACTGTTACAGTGTCTAAGACCCATTGGTAGAGGTCCACCGGACTGGACTGGTCAGTGAATGGGATGTTATCATGCCACATGTTGACATGGTCAGTGACTTCCCGGGCAGTCCTGAGGAAGTGGACAATTTCTGCAGCAGCCCTGGCATCGTTGTCAGGACCAGGACGGATCACAATATTCTCCAATGAGACGGCAAAGGTCGAGACAGGGAGGGCTTTGTCAAAAGGATAGAAGAAAACTGCATGGTGGGTGTTGGTGAGGCAGAACTCACTCAACAGCGCCTTGGCCTCTTTGTTCGAGAGGCCTGTGATGATGGCAGGGAAAGGGTGGTGGAGTTGAAGGCACTCTTCAGTTGGACCACCTGGGAAGACGTCGAGCTTCTTGTTGTCTGGGAAGGCTTGCCGGACAATATCCTCGACTAGAGTGACAAGAGCGGCTATCTGGAAGTCGACATGACCCCACTCAGGGACAGTGAGCACCTTCTGTCCTTCATAGGTCCTCCAGTCCACGATGCTGGTGGTACGGATGGCTTTGGTGAGTCGAGCCTGTGTCATGCCGTATACGGTCAGCCAGCCACCCTCAGGCACCCTCAAGAAAAGGGCACGAACAGTGTTGTTGATGGCGGAGTGGGGGATTTGGTTGCCTGGGGCTGGGGCAGTCTGGGTGAGGGGGCTGATAGGAGGCCAGAGCGATTGACCACTGGATGGGAAGCATGGTTCTCCAGTGTCACCACATTGGAGTTGCTTGGAGGTCATCTGGCCAGAGAGGACACCTCCAATAGTAGAGGGCTTTGTGAGATTGCGCATGCCGCCTAGAGACGCACTGCGTCCTGACTTGCACGGGGAGGGGGTGGGAGTGGAGGGGTCCATCTCACTGTCGCTTCCATGGTCCGACTTGGCCTTCTTCGACTGGACTTCTCGCTGAAGGGGAGAGTTCGCAGGTCATGTTTTGCCCAACTTGACAGGGGTAGATGCCACTGGACTCACAGTGGAGCCGAATTCGAAGGGCCCAGTTGGGGCAGTGCTGGAGGTGGGCATGATGGTATTGTGGGGGCTGGGATAATGGGAGTTCGCAAAGTGTATCGTCTGTTTACTGTTGGGATGCGGGCCACCCCATATTGCTTTACTGCATCTATCGCCCAATCCAGGACGTCAGTATTACTTCGGACATGTGTGGAGTAAATGTAAGGGAATATATATTCCCTAGTACAATAATGTATATTAGTACATACATTGAATTGACTTCGCGTCAATTGCTCTAAGTCCTTATGGACTTCTATGGACACCTATATGCGTGTCCACATAGGTACATATTTTATTACATAACATATAGTTATATTACGTAACATTATAGTATATATACCTGGGTCGGTGACTAGCGCCGCCCAGCTGAACCCATATCTGTACTACTTAGTAACTGAATACACACTTGTAAACAGTCACTTGCACAGGTGTGATTAGCAACACAAAGTAAAGATATTATCTTTACAGTAAAGCACCTGGGTCAGCTCGACGGGGTTTGTCGCCCCTGGGTTTGCTGGGGTGCAGAGGGTAGGGGGTTCTACTAGGACTGGACGACTCCTGCTGTGGATGTGATGGGATCCCGGGATTCGGGAGGGTTATTTGATGTTTAAGGGGCGTGGAGGCTAGTTGCCTTCAGGTATCAGGTTGCTGGGCGTTATCAGGCGCTCGATCCGGGGTGTCATCGCCATCCTCGGACGACACTTAGAGTACGTTTGTGTCAACTAAAGCTGTTGAGAGGTAATGTAGTTCACATTTAACGTTAAGAATTACTTATGGGGGTAGACAGTGTCTCTTGTAGTCACCGCTGTACCAAAACTCACTGTTTTGGCTTACTAGCATGATGTACAAGCTCTGTTCTCCACTTTGAACATGGCTCGGCAGAGCTTTGATCATGGTGGTTCAGAACAAGAGACCCTCTTCCCGAGTTCAAATTAGGCTCCTCATACTGGGGATGTTCTGCACGGAGTGGTGCACACCATGCATATGCTAATGTCGTGTCTTGACATTTGAGGTCAACATAAAGAAATGGGTTTTGGTTCGACAGTCTTTTCAAAGTTTCTTGATTGTGTTGCACATTGATATCTCGGGCTGCTAGTGAATATTTAGGTTATTAGTGTTGCATTCAGTTAGGTGGACTATAGCCAGATTCATCGATGATCTTGTTGACTAAAGTTGAAGTGAACTACCAGGTGTGATGTTGAGTCGTTGGGGAGGGCTGATGGACTGGTGTGTAATGAGTTAAAGTTTAGATGCTTAGTGAATGGATATTTCAGCGAGGACTAGGGCTTTCGAGTGAAAGTAGAACTGGTGGAATCCAACTGTCTTTAGAGCAAGAGAGCTAAAACTAATGTATGATACAGTTGTTTTAGCTATTTATACTATTTGGGATTCAAGCACTTGAGTGTGACTGTAACCTGTCATTGGGGCTCAGCAACGTCTGATAGGCATTTGTGACGCTTACATAATCAAAAACGCTAGCTGAATGGCAAACTGCCATCATCCTCTCCTCGAGGTTGCTAAAGCACTTTGGAAGGAATAAGAAATTACAAAAAAATTACTTGAGTATACTAAAATAATTTAAACCAATAGGCATTGATTTAGTGCGAGAAGTTCTGTCTTTCATAGCCTTCAGTGCAAACTAATGGACACTAATGCATTATGTCAGCAACTTGAGTAGGTAGATCTTCGAAAGGTATCTAGTTCTTGCACACTCAAGGAAAAAATTATCCGTGGTCTTTAAAAATCATTTTTTAGAATCCTTAACAATTTGTAGTGATGATTTTCTAAAATACGCAATTCTGAACGTGTTACAATATGTAAGTTTTCTTTCAAAGACAATATTAAGAAAGTAATCCCAACAAAATAGTTAATAGGCATATTCTTGAATTTTAAGCATCTCACGCAAATATTTACCTGACCTGAGCAGATGGAGTTATGCTGACCGTTTTGCGAAGGCTGTTAGAGCCTGCGGGAAACCAGAGTCGGAGTTTAAAACAAATATATGTTGCTGACCCCCACTGTCATGTGAGTCTGTGAGTCTGAGTGTTAGTAAGTGCATCCTTACATATCTCCCCCTAGATTCATGTAGTGAATCGAAAAAAATAAAGAGAATAACAATAGTGTAAAGTAGTGTAGAGAATAAATTGAAATTAAATTTGGAGTAATGAACAAGTTGTGGTATAATGATATTTATAACTGGATATATGCTACTTACTTTTTGGTGGAGCTACTCCTTCTTGTGCTCCTTGTTGTTGTTAGAGTCCTCCATGCTAACATTGTCTTCTAATGCCTTTTTGGCCACTTTGAGAGTTGCAGCTTTGGCATTGGCTAAGGTACTAGGGCCGGGTCCTGGGGCTGCTTGGGAGTTGCTGCCAGTCTGGGCAACTTGTGGGGGCTGTTGAAAGTGTTGGCTATGAATGTACATATGATGTCAATAGTCAGTATGCAACCAGTAGAGTTGTTAATATAAAGCTCACAAGCTCCTGATGACATTTCTCTGAGTGTGTCCCGGATATAATCCTGCATCTCCTGTCTCCTTGTCTCCTTGTCAATGAGCTCCTCCTTTTGGCTTTTGGGGTTTCTTCTCCTCAATGTATGATCATTGGTCACTGTAGTAAGGAGTTGCCTTGTATGCTCCATGATAGCCTCCAGGCCATCCTCCATGGCCATGGCCACAGTTATATGGGAACAGGCAATATGGAGTAGGTGTAAGGGCAACCCTCAGAGCCAGGTGGATGTCACGCCAAGCTAGTAGAGGGGAAATCCAAAGTATATAAGTAACCAGATAAATACACACGAAGGGAATCTCACCTAGTAGAGGGGAAATCCAAAGAGAAAGTCTTGGATTGCCTCTACTAGAGTGAGCCCAATAAATAGTACTGGAATAGGCACAATCAAAGATAAAGAAAATAGGATGTGATGGTACTAAGCAGGAAAAAGAGAATAAACCCATACAGATGGCCTTGTGCCAGTTGTCCCTGATACTAAACCTGCTTGGCTCAGCTCTGAGCAGCCCCCCACTGTCTCCAACCTAACCTCCCACTCTCTGGCCATAGTAGTGGTTGCAATTGATGAATATGCTGGTGGGCACATCCGAGTGGAATTGGGGATTGGCAGTTTCCTAGTAGAAACATACCCTGGTGAGTATTAGTGTCAAAAATAATCCCAGGCGGAAATCTATGGTCATCCCCTGACATAACCTGAGTTTATTGCATAAGAAGGTGTGTTTGACATCAGACAGACTGTGT
This sequence comes from Sphaerobolus stellatus SS14, assembly GCA_000827215.1. Taxonomy (NCBI): domain Eukaryota; kingdom Fungi; phylum Basidiomycota; class Agaricomycetes; order Geastrales; family Sphaerobolaceae; genus Sphaerobolus; species Sphaerobolus stellatus. The sequence continues at coordinate 319,428 of KN837167.1, forward strand.
TGACATCTCAGTCACAACAGTACCTGACCTGCTCACTTTGAGTTCCAGCTAGAATGATATATGTAGAAGTTAAATTATAGGTATAAAATTCAGATATTCCAAGAAGCAAAATCAGCAGGTGTTTCATCCTTATGGAATTAATATTTCCCTAACCACACTGGTGGGCATCACATGATCACAACATCAGTGCTGGTGCACCATTATCTTTACTCAGTCCATCATATTGTCCCATCCTAAAATATAGTATAGACTAAATGACTCTTACTGTCTAATATACCTATGTTCTACAGTTTTTGGCTGTGTATTTGAATTTAAACAGGCAATATACACTGCTCAGAGGTGTGAGAACCCATTGACACCCTGGCTTGAAATAAATAAATATATCAGGATAAATATAACATAAGCATATTAATTACATTCCTGAAGTAAAAGATAGTATTATGAATCAGTGTATTCATGTAAATTAATTATTTGCAAGGTGCGGGAAACCAGTTTGACGTTTACAAAATCATGTTTCAATCCTGGTGTGTCCTGGCCACTGTACTCAAATAGATACAGTGGCATGATACACCTTTTTCAGTCGTTGATCATCACATGTACTTCTATTAGTGAATGTCTGCAGCTAATTAATTCATAGAATCTCCATTTGAGACTCCTGTTGCAGAGTAGCTAGCCAATATTCATATTACTGAACTAAATAATCTTGCTGCAGATATTTTCTACTAAACTTTAAAGGCTGAACCTCTTGCTTTTTTAGCATCACTTTGGAAGGTCTCTGGATGAAACAGGTAGTCATATTCGGGCCCACCATCTCCTTGTTACATTATTTTTAACACCTTACAGTAACAGTAAGTTAATGTTCAATCAGGAAGTTTGGATCTGAACTCAGATGAGATATATTTTATATTCCACAGTATACAGTGGGCAAGCATTGCCAGGTTACCCTTTTGAATGTTGAATGATAATCATTGAAACTTGACCTCAGTTCAACTCTACTCAGCTGCAAGTTGCTTTGAGGTTACTTCTAGAGCACATATTGGGAACTATTAGAGACATATATAAGTATTAGAGAATATATAGAAAGTTCTTCTGATAAACTTAGCAGTTAGAAAGGAGGAGAAGACAGCATTTAAGGTAGGAGGAACATTTAATGTGAACTACTTGCAGTTCTAACAGGGCTCGCTAAAAATAATAGTCATATAAGTTCCACTCAGTTATTAAAGAAAAATATCCTAGAAGACTGCATTTTATGTCTGAAGCTTGCTGGAGTCTATATTCTGTGGAACTGCTCCCCATACACTTCCAAATAGTGCATATAGCTTTAACCCTGTCCAGGAGTCTAAGTATACCATCTGGACTGCTAGCTGAAAGTATTGATGAGACTTAATTTTCCTGAAATGTCTTGGGCTGTTGGAACTGTGGATGTCTTCTCAAGTTCACCCTTACTGTTCTCCCACTTCTCCCTCACTTTTTGCTAACTCAAATCATCTTAAAACCCATGAAGAATATTACTAATAGCATTAGGTATGATTAGTACCACCCTGATACCGATCTTATGACATTTTCGAACCAATTTATACTTAACTTACAATAAACATCTTCCATCAGTTGGTTCAGTAACCTGGTGACACTTGCTCTCCATAACAGTAGCCACAATAGCTCCAAAAGCTCCAAACCACACCCTCTTCTTAATGAATATTGAGATGAGTTTTGTTCTCTCTCTTTCTGACACTGTTTGAAATCAGTTGCATTGTTAGCTCTAGGTCATAGGTTGTCCTTACTTCAGAGTTACAAACAAGAAATGAGAAAAGAAGGAAAGAGCCAAGCAGGAATGAAACCCAAACAGAGAAGCAGACAGAGTAGTTAACAGAGAATACATGATTTGATTTCTGACTCAGTAAAAGTAATTACAAGTGAGTGTATTTAAATAAGAATAACCAAGCAGGGAAATAAAGGAGAATATACATAATCAGAGATAACAAGAGAAACATAATTGGCATATGATGAGGTGATCATACACCTTACAGAGCCAATCAAAATGTAACATAAATAATGAATGGTCAAATACATCAGCTGAGTTGCAAGTGAGATTGGAACACATGGGGCATAGATAAGACAGATAACAATGATAAGAAAAGTCCGGACAGAAAATATATGTGGAGTCAAATGAAATAATAAATGAAGTGAACAAGATGGCTGCATGGGAAAAATCTGAATGAAGGAATACAAAATGAATAGGTCAGATACAAAGAACTGAATATAAGAAAGGGCCAAGTGGAATGATACTTGACACCAACTCATAAGTCTTTTAGAGCATAAAAGTAATTGCTTTTCAGTAGGTGGATGCAGTCATTGAAGAATGAGAATGTCAATCAAAGAATATTCATAATCAGGGGTTTGGAAGTCATAACAATGATAACCATTTTTATCAGCATTGGAGCTGCAACTAGCATCCACTGTACATAGCTGTTTGTATTTGCTTCTGAAGTCTAATATACCAGGTTCAGTATTGCTGCTTGGCAGAGCATATGCTGTTTCAGGAGGAAAATCTTCCATAGCAGCAGTCATAGTCCTGTTATTTGCATTATCTATTGGGACTTTGATTGCATGTCCTCTTGTTTCAGAGTGCTAAACCTGCCCTAACCTTGAATCTATAGAGTCAGTCCCAGATTAGTTCAATCAATCTTCTTAATGATCCAAGTGTATTATTCACTCTGTAAGTTCTACAATTATGCAAGCTGAGATAAAGTATTAACATACAACTAGAAGTAGCAAACTACTAATATAATGAAACCCCTGATACTAATACCATTCTCCAGAGTCAACAGATGCTATTATTGCCCTAATATCTGATGCCACAGTCATGGCAATTACAACCTATTTTGCATGGACATCCACCAAACAGTTGCACAACCTGTTTGGTACCAGGCAATCTTTAACTGGAATCTTCCTACAGCAAGGTGACTTCAGAGGGATCAGTAATAACATCAAAGACTGACATATTACTTATAGGTGTTATTCATTTTTGTGAGCTATCACAAGTGATCCCTAAGAATTTCTATAATCATCATACTAATCAGTATAATATTTATATGGTCCCTAGAAATTGGTATATTGACTAAGGTTAGTAATGTCTTGGAGATGATGAACCTTTGAAGTAAATACTGATATGCACATTTATTGGATCTTGAGTGTAAGTAAGGCAATTTTGATCCTATATAATCACATATCACCAATATAGCCATTCCTTACTAGGTTTGATGCTCCACTTGAAAATGTGTCAGTCACAATTTTTGAGATATTACCTCTACTAAAAAGTCTTACAGTGTATCTTCTAGTCTCATTTGAAATTAAGTTCTGTAGAACCAAGCAAGATCTCAAAGATGGTAATCTGCCTTCAATGATTAATATTTAAAACTCTTTTAGCAGAATAAGAAAGGGAGGATCACTTGCACTGAACTCCAACCGAACAGTTTAGTCCTAATTCTTCCACAAACCTTAATATCAGAGACCCTAACTGCTTAATATTACACTCATGCAAAGATATAATCAATATGGGCCCAAATATAAGTATAGACTTCGTATTTACCGCTAGCTGCAATGGGTGAGAGCCCGGTGAACCCGTTGTGACTTGACCATCTCCATGACTAGCCCCAAGCTTGCTCTAAGCACATATTTCCTTCCAGATGGGGCCTCCTGTTCCGAACCACCATGTCAAAGCTAGCCGGGCACGACTGTGGATAGTGAATAGAGGTCTCGTGTCCTTCCCACCTATGGAAATCCTAGATTTCTGTGGCATGGAAGCACGAGAGAAACACCGTTTCCCCCTACACCACCCATAAGACCCGAGCTAGCTGCACAAAGTGCTCGACATCGTCGACGACACTCAACCTCCCAAATCCCCAAACTTCCCAAACGGGGTTAAACAGAGACCTCGTGCTACATACCTCAATCTAGGGACAACAACACGCCGGGTGATCCGCCGCTGATGATGGGAGATAACATGTAAACAAAAGGGCGTACCCAAGGACCTACACAAAAATCCCCACCAAACTACCCACCCACGGTCGAGAATCTCTCTCACAATGGAGCCCCCCCCCCTTCCGACTTTTTCTCTATTCCAAGCTACCCACCAGAACGGGCCATCCATCAAGATTGGGGTCACCAGACCTGCCACATCTCCCCTTAAGAGGGATGAGCCGTCAGTCCGACGACACCTAGACGAGGACACGGATATGGCCGAGCCGCCGTCTCCCTCCCCCTCACCCTCGCCCTCCCCGCACAGGGAACCATCCCATCCCATCCTCGGCCGGACCGCTTCTCCCGAGCTCGATAAACAGCCAGAGGCAGACAAGGACAAAGGGAAAGAGCGACATGTACCCACTCCGGAACCAAATCTTGCACCCACATCCTCGTCTCGCCAGCCGGGGGCTCACAGGCCCCCCACGCGTTCCCCCTCTACGTCCCCCTCCCCCGAGCCTCGAAAAGGCCAATCCAGGGGCACCGCCCAAGGTGACAAACTCTCACCTTATATCTTCGCTCAGCTGGCTGATACCTCATACGATACAGCCACTACCCGAGAGTTCGACTACGCTGGGAAGATCTACATCCCCGACACAAGCGAGGGCCGCCTACTGCAGATCCCGGCGGACGAAAGGCCCCGTATCATTGGTATTACCCGCGAGAAACTCGAGAAGGCCTTGGATAACGACTATAAGGTCTCCTTCCCCGAGTACCCCTGGCACAAAGTCTATGCCCAGCTAGTGAATGGCAACCTGACTACCCCTACTGCCTTTCTTGTCCAAACACTCGAGGACATAGTTGCCCTTGCCTTCGACCATGGCACTGCCACCCGTGTCGATGTCTGCCCGGGCGCACCCGATCTTAGTCTCAGACTTCCAGATGCTCACCCCTACCTTATCCTCATCTGTGGTCTGACCATCGCTCAGCGGAATCTCTTGCTCCACCACGAAGTCCTCGCTACAGAGAGCGGTTCTACCCTTTCGCTCAGGCCATTCCCCCCAAATACCTCCACTTCGCACTCACCGGCATTGCGCTCGAACCAGACGAACATGGCATAAATGACCGCCGCATCGCAAATGAGTTATGTAACATCCTCATCAAAGAGGCCGAGTTCCACAAGTTCGTCGACAAACACAGTGACATCATCCCGACAACCTGGGACCCGGACGACGATAGCGACGAGAGTTTCGAGAATATCCGTCGCCGCCTGGTCCTCCAACAGCTTGAGGTTAAGGGCTTTATGCACAAAGGCATCCCCATTCACAACATCTATCTCCCAGTCGCTACCACAGCCCCAAATATGGCAGAGGACCTGTTGAAGGCCATTAAAAAGATAAAATTCAAGACCACAAAGGGCCTCGGTACTCTCGCCAACCCTTTCCTATGTGGAACCTGCAAGTCCATTGATCACCCCGAGGCTAGCTGCGCGTACACCAAATTCGAAGGGTGGCCAACCAAACGACCCGGCCCTCCTCCCACCCGTGGGGGATATAGCCGGGGATACGGCGGCAGTCGCGGCGGCGGCGGTCGAGGAGGTCGCGGAGGATACCGCGGAGAGAGAGGACGAGGCGCATACAACACCTCCTTATAAGAATAGCACCTGGGATAACTGGATGACCTAATCAATCCCATATCGCGCTCTGAGCGTCCGTCTCACATCCGAATCCTCCCCCCTTTCGTAACTTTTCTGCGATAAGACCAAAAAATAAATAAAATAAAATAAAAATATGTATTTATTTATCCCTGACCTATCCAGCCCTTACTTGCAATACAATACATATGTCAGCCTTTCTAGCCCGAATCTACTTAAAGATAAGCAAAATCGAAAACTCAAGGTTTGAATAACCGGCTCAAAAGTCCTTTTGATAGCAGCTGCGAACTCTAAGATACGCCTGTGAATGGAATCATTCAACGAGGCATGCAGAAACAGCGACAAGGAGAAACGCACTTGTCACATCCTTCCTCTCTCGCCTGAACTAAATGGCGCAATTTCGACCTTCACATAAATAACCGCCCTACCGTGCTTGGTCAAACTCCTCATTCTGGCTCCCCTTGGACCAAGCACAGTGGCCATCACGGCTGTCAGACCATGAGACACGACCGAAGAGCCATCAGCATTAGAACTAGAACTTGAAAGGTCTATAGCGAAGTTCAGTAACGCAAATTGCTTGCGCCCGTCGAATCTATAGCCCACCTCATTCGAGAATTTCTACCCTAGAACCCTGTACGACGACATGATTGTCCGGAAAACGCACAGCCAACTGAAGACGCACCATGACCTAGTATCTCCGAATTTCCCCTATATAAATGTGTTAAACTTTATCTCCCAACACATAAGGCGTGACAAGTATGAATACCAATGGTTTCGATTGAACAGTAGCCAAAATGTGAAGGAAAGAGCAGTTTCGGCTGTTTGTGCCAGCGTTCCGGACTGCCTTAAAAGACAAACGAGTGGTCTTTGCCTCATCATCAAATGACACAACCATGTATTAAACCTAAAATAGCGTAAACCGATAGCGCAACGTCTAGAAATAAGACGACGTACCTCATCACCCCAAAATAAAAAATAAAAAATAAAAAATAAAAAAAGACTCGTCGCCCTGCCTGCCCTTGAGCCTGTCCCATATGTGTAGAACTTAGATATTCCATGATAGCGAGCATGGTCAGCGTATTTCTTGCCCTCTGGCCAAGTAAGAGGAGTGCCTATAGAGAGCAATCCCATGGGAGGATGGCGTCAGCTTGGATTAGCCCAGATCGGTCTTATGATGGGACGTGAAACTGGAGGCTTTGTCAGATAAAGTATACCGCGATTCCGCTGAGCAATCCGCTCAAAGTCCGTCTTATACCTCCAGCTTTATATATCACGCGGCATATGCCCATACTCGTGAATAAGGACATCCTCCATTAGCATCGCGAAATCAGCTTCTTGCCGTGAGCAAACTTAAAATTGTCTATCCCTGATACCTCGCTAGCCAATCATTCCTTCTCTCTCGGGCCGAGCCCCGGTAGATCGAATCTCACAAAGTCACGACGGAATATACCATGCATTCAGGTATTCAAGGAAGGAACAGCTTCAGCTGGTTGTGCCAGCGTTCCATAAAATAAAAATAAAAAATAAAAAATAAAAGTAAAAAGTCCACTGTTTAAAAATCCGACCTTTTAACTTTTTTTCTTAACCTGGTCAAAAGCCAACTATGTATTTATTCACCCCTGAACTCTCCAGTCCTCACTTGCAATACATATGTCAGCCTTTCTCGTTCAAATCCACAAAAAGATAAGAAAAATCGAAAACTCAAAGGACTGCACGAAGTCACATGCCGACTCACTTCAAGGAAAGCTTCGAGCCCACATACACTGACGCCAAGGCGGACAGGAAAGCACGAAGCCTCCCTTGATGTAGGTACAAATCTTACCTAAAAAGCGAGATGTAAAAACCTCGCATGATTTGCTGTGATGAGCAGCCTAACTCATCACCTGCTGTAGCCAGCTGCTACTAGGTATTCTTGGGTTGGTACCCCGATATACCGAAAAAACCTACTACGACAACACAATATAAGAATTTTTTAAACAACACCGGGACAAATTTGGTAAATGGTTCAGGCCTCTCCACGAGTGGAGAAAGGGCAGATCCGATTGCTGTCCACACTTTCAATGATACTCGCGGAGTGACGGTAAGCAGTCACCCTGCTGTGCCCATCTTGAATGATGTCGGACTGCCTCCAGCTCCAGACAACAGTCAGGGTGGGCACAGCCCTTCCAACATATCACAGGGACATCGTCCCCGCAGTCATACTGCAACCCCCCTTCATCAAGGCAATATAGGGCGAGGAAACACACAGCCAAATTTCAAACAGAAAGGACACTTCCATATCGCATCCATAAATATACAGGGTGGTGGCTCCATCTCCACAGAAGAAAAATGGAGAGAAATGAACCAACTAATGCGTGACCAAAAAATCGCTATACTGTGTGTACAAGAAACACACCTAACTGAAGAAAGGTTAGCAAACTTAAACAAATTGTTCGAAAAGAGGATCCACATAATCAACACACCAGACCCCCAAAATCCTGGAGGGAAAGCCGGTGTAGCATTCATCCTCAACAAGACCCTGATCAAATGGCAAGAAGCCTCCCATGAAGTACTGGTAAATGGCAAAGCCATTTTACTCAAGATCCCTTGGCGTGATGCTGGGGAGGTGCACATACTCGGTATTTATGCTCCCAATAATGCAAAGGAAAATGAAACTTTGTGGAAGAAGCTACTAAACACCTGGGAACGTAAAAAATTGAAGAAACCAACTTTCATGCTTGGGGATTTTAACTTAGTTGAAGAGGCAGCTGACAGACTACCTGCACACCCTGACCATGAACAAGCGGTGGAAGCCCTCCAAGAGCTGAAAGCTTTCCTTCACCTAAGAGATGGATGGCGGGCGACATACCCAACAAAACCTTCATATACCTTCACACGAGTGTCAGACAACATCCACTCAAGACTTGATCGTATCTATGTAAAAGAGTCAATGTTGCCATATACATGTGAATGGGCAATCAACCAATCCCCTATCCCCACTGACCACGATATGGTGTCAGTAAGGTACCTAAATCCCTTACTACCTGAGATTGGCCCTGGACGATGGGCAATCCCACCCTACTTAATAGATGATCCTGTGTTCATAAGTAGAGCCATTGAGGAAGGTCTACGCACTTGTCAACACCTGGAACATCACCCAGCCCCCAATATCCAGCTGGCATACTATGAGTATAAGAAATTCATATTAAAACTAGCACGTAAGATGGCACAACGAAAAGGCGGTGCCATGGAGGATAAGATCAGATTCAAAAAATCCCAATTAGGAACGATAGAAAATGACCCACAGATAACTGAAGATGAGCGCCGCCTAGCCCTAATGGTCATAAAAGAAGAAATAAAAGAGATTGAACGAATAAAATATAAATCACGCAGACTAAAAATTGAAGTCCGCAATAAACTTGAAGGAGAGACCATATCAAAATACTGGATAAACCTAAATAAAGAAAAGACTCCAAGGGATACCATCATGGCCCTTCGTCCACTTGGCACAACCCAAGGGACCAGAATACAGTACGAGCACGATTCCCATAAGATGGTAGAAATTGCTAGGAACCACCATGCAAACCTACAACTCCTTGACATCCCCACTTTTGATGAAGGTGGGAAAAGGAAGAATGAGATTGCTCAAACACTCGACAAACTGTCAGTTCGAGTTGGACACCAACACCAAGCATCACTGGGGGCAAATGTCTCTTGGGAAGAAATACAAGGGACGCTAAGGCATCTCCCAAATGGCAAGGCAGCTGGCCTAGATGGAATTCCATACGAATTCTTCAAGACAATAGCAACAATCCATGACAAAGAAAGTTCAAAAGGCCTCCCAGCCTTCGATATAGTTAGTCTACTAGAGAGTGTCTACAATGACATAAGCAAAAACGGGATCATGCCAGGAACTGCTTTCAACACTGGGTGGATGTGCCCACTTTATAAAAAAAATGACAGAGCAGACATAAGCAACTATAGGCCTATCACAGTACTAAATTCTGATTACAGGCTACTAACCAGAATAATGGCCCTTCGCCTGGGAGTTGCAGCTCCAGAAATAATACACCCTGACCAAGCTGGGTTTATGTCAGGCAGACAAATCACAGACCAAACGGAATTAATACGAACCCTCATAGACTGGGCCGAAGCAACTGAGACAAATGGAGCCATTGTCTGTCTTGACCAAGAAAAAGCATATGATAAAATTCGACATGACTTCCTGTGGGCGTCCCTTGATGAAATTGGTATCCCAACAAAATTCACATCCCTTGTAAAAAACCTATACACAGATGCACAAACAGTTGTCGTCTTAAATGGCAAAATCAGTACCCCATATACAGTGACACGGGGAGTCCGCCAAGGGGACCCCCTCTCCTGCCTACTTTTCAATATTGCAATCGAATCCCTGGCAGCCAGCCTCCGATCTTCAACCCTCACAGGTATGAATATACCTGGCGATACGGAAAGGCTAATAGCAACTCTATTTGCGGATGACACCACAGTCTTCCTCTCTGAATCTGATGACCCCACTCTCCTGGAGGAGATACTCCAGGTATGGTGCTCTGCTTCCGGGGCAAAATTTAACACAAGCAAAACAAACATCCTCCCAGTAGGCTCCCCAGCATACCGGAAAAGGCTGACCTACACAAGAAGACTAAACCCTAGATCTGCACCCATGCCCCTCCACCAACAAATAGTAAGTGAAGGAGTGCCAATGAGAGTGCTCGGTGCCTTTGTTGGAAACAATATCAATTTCCCTGGTACATGGCTCCCCACTCTTGAAAAAATACAGGCTGTTCTAACCCGGTGGGAAAAAGGTAACCCCACTATAGAAGGCAGGCGTTTGATCGCTGGAATGGAGATTGGAGGTCGGACACAATATCTCTCAGTAGTACAAGGGATGCCAAAGGAAATCCTCACTGAGCTCCAAAACATGCTTCGACACTTTATCTGGGGATCGAACTCCTCTGCTGTGAATACCACCACAATGGCACAAGACTTTATCATAGGTGGTAAGAGACTGATTGACCTTGAAGCTAGAAATGATGCAATAGAAATCATGAAATTCAAGCGCTACCTTGGCCTTATAAGCAAGCGACCCCGGTGGTCCCACATCCTAGATGACTTCCTCCGGATAAACCTAAAAATGGACACCGGTGTGATCGACCCCACAGTAGCTATAAATATTGTCACACAAAACTGGGGGGCAAAACTCAGGGAAGGAAACACCTCAATACCTCCCTATATGAGAAAGATGCTGCGCACAATAACAAGATTTGGCATTGTTTTTGATGCCCCTGAAATAAGTGCCCAGGTAAAGAGGGACCAACCAGTGTGGTACCACAAGGGTTTCACTGAGAAAATAAACTGGAATGAAAAATGGTTCAATTGCCACAGAAAAAAACATAAGATACTCACTACTGGACAACTGTTGGACCACTCTGCCACTCCATTCCCCCCACTACACCGGGAATCAAGATACTG
>KN837167.1:337562-352775 GCA_000827215.1 Sphaerobolus stellatus SS14
TGATGAAAGGAGTATATTTATACTTACATTTATGGCTGGAAATTTACATATGGTTAAAACAATAATTTTCATAAATTTTTTCGATTTTATTTGGAGGAAAACAATTGTCGAAAAGTGGTTGAGGGTGAGTGTGGGAAGTTTCTGCTTACAAATGCTGACCAATGCTGACCAATGCTGACCAATACATGGCCAGGGCGCCTTCATGTGCCTTTATATTATAGAGATAGAGATGGACATGTCTTAAGCACCTTAATGTGGCTTTATAATATAAATTTTATGACTGGAAATTTACATATGGTTAAAATAATAATTTTAAGGATTTTCTTTGATTTTATTTCAAGGAAAACAATTGTCGAAAAGTGGTTGAGGGTGAGTGTGGGAAGTCTCTGCTTACAAATGCTGACAAATGCTGACAAATGCTGACCAATACATGGCCAGGGCGGCTTCATGTGCCTTTATATTATAGAGATATTATAGAGATATTATAGAGATATTATAGAGATGATATATAGATTGTAATTGTAATTTGAATAGGTTCCTCGCCTTTTTGAGGTGAAGAATAATTTGAGATCTGAGCGTGCCCCATAAGAGCTGGGACGATATGAGTAATGTTAATACTTGCATGTCCTTTTGGGATGTCCTTAAATCCCCACCATTGCCGGCTGATAAATTCACACAGACGCCCGGATTAGAGCCCGGAATGGCCTAGCAACAGGGTGAGGGCTACAAGGACGAGGAATATCGAGGAATACTTATGCCGGCGTCTGACGTTGTGCTTCTTTGACCGTAAAACGTAGAACGTTTACCTGAATTATTGCTAATAATTTGCTTTCTAGGCTCATTTTCAAGCTCCGTCTCTAGGACCAACAACAATTTTCCTATGCGACCATGTCCACAATCCTGCCTGAAAATATTCAACCTCTCAAAACAGAAGCAAACGATCTATGTGCTTCAGGAGCGTACGAGCCAGTCATCGATAAATATACCCAAGCTATCCAAAAGGTTCCTGATAATGCGATTCTGTATGCCAATCGTGCCTCATGCAACCTTTCTTTCGAGAAGTTAGTTGTTCCTCCCCTCCGTTTGCTATTTGTCAATATCCTAATATATCTATTCCAAGTTTGACGAGACCCTTTAGATGCGACAAAGGCCTATACCTCTGCATATTGGTTTGACGAGATTTTGACTTGGTTTTTCTTACTACTTAGGCTACCAAAATTGATTCAGAATACGTCAAAGGGTGGGGAAGGGTGGCTCTCTCACATCAAGTGCGTTGTTTGTCAATGTTCATAATCCATTTGAAGCATGACTGATAGCTCTCTAGGGATTGGGACATATACGCCAGGCTCGATCCACGTATCTGAAGGCATTGAAACTTCTAGAGGAAAAGGCAGAAACCCGCTCAAGGGCCGACGAGAAACTTGTTTCGTCATATGCTAACACTTTTGAGCGGCTGAAAGCTCGCGTTAGCTCTGAATTTACGTGGCTCTATGATCCCAAAACGCCATGGCAAATAGCGGAAAGAATGTCGATAAAACTTGAGGACAGTAGTGTACGTCCGTCCTGTATATCCTGAAGTGTTCTTCTATCTTTGATACTTTGACACAGGCTGGGCTGATTGTGATGGCAGTTGGTGTAGGTCGTTCTCGCGTTCTCTTGCTTCATTCAATGACCTGATCATAACGACAGAATTTGGAAGAGGGTTTATATGCTTTATGCGAACCTTTAAGAGGTCTCACTATCGAGGCACTACCAGAGACGATGCGAGTCATAAGCTTTATCTCCAACGCATATATTCAAGATCCTCGCTGCGTGATTATAGCTAAACAAGATAAAGCCAGAAAAGGGACCTTTGTTTAGAGAATTAGCCAATACTGTTTGCCAAATTACTTCTTTTTCTATACGATATCAAATGAAGATCTTATTGTAGTGAAAAATGCCATGAAAATCTTGGGCATCGCAGGTTGAAAGGAATTGATAGAATTGATGGAGCCAGAGGACTTAATTGTACACGTTAAGGAGCAAGTGGAAATCGTTGGTTGGAACGCAGCTCAAGACTTTCTGTCCTTTACAATCCGGTAATGCACAATACAATTGTACTGAGGACTGAGAGCTAACGGAGATCTCAGCATGTGGGTCATACAAGGATTTATGTCCGGAGAGCAAGGCTACGACGATCTTTACTATATCTTCTATAAACGAGCCTTTAATGCAATCAGGCTTGGGCGAGATGAATGGTCTGCGGTCGCAGCTTCAGAACGTGGTGAAATTCTGGGTGGCACATCTCTCTTTATCGCAGTGGCCGATCTTTTTTTTAGTGGGGTATGGGACGGAAAGTTATGGTCGAGTCCAAAATTCTATCTCATAAAATAATTAATCCATCTATTTTCGTTCACTTAGTTTGTTCTCAATCATATACAGACGCGCGGTCAGACTTCAAAAATTCTCTCATATGCACTATTTTCAATCGCCGAACCCTTTGCCAATTTTCTCGCCGAATCTATTCAATCTCAAGAGGACTCCCTTGAATATACACAAATCTATATATAATCCTTGTCGGTTGGGACACACAATACAGTATCTCTTCTTTTTTACGGTATACGTTTAGAGTAGATGCAGACTTCGAGCTTCCAGTTGTATGAGTGTCTGATACACCTGCGCCGTCCAGTTGGGCTGCCCCAACATAGAAGCTATGTCTGAGAAAATAATGAAGATGTACGAGAGAAACCGAACTCTGTGGCCAATTGACGATGAATATTACTTGAGTTTGTATTATTATAATCATTTTGTCCTGCTCATATTGCTTAGTCTCGCCTTTCTTAGTCTTTCTAGAAGCCCAGCTTCGCGTTTCTGTACACATCGGGATAACTGTCAAAGAAGGACTCGAGATTATCCGAATTGCGCTCCAAGCAGGACCAAAGGTGAAACTCTTGTGGGTACAATCACTCCTAGCAAAAGCCGACCACATCCAAAGGGCTATCGATGTGTTTTTGCAATCCGATAGCGTAATGCGTGGGGCTCTAGACAAGGGAATTTGGAAGTTATCTTCTCGATTCCGAGCGGATAGGTATTATAGTGAATGGCACCCTAGATCACTCCTTTACCAGTAAAATTGGCTCCATCGATTACTTCAAATTTGTGTGCCCCGCACCTTCAAAATTCCACCTGTCTTGTTCCTTTTTTTCCTTTACTACTACGCATTAGTATACATACGTACTATTCGTCCACGGTTGTCATACATACAAAGTGCATTTTACTCAATTCTTTATTCAGTCTATACACTGCTTGAAATAACATTGGCAGCAAAAATACCAGTGTGTACATTCTTAAGAGTATTAATTTTTATTATTACATAACTTTATAAAATATACAATGTTGAGTGGTCAACGTCTCATCAATCATCAAGGATGCTATACAGCATGTTCTGGGGACATTGATACACCCGTTGCCCCCTCTCCGGGTTTCCTCCGTACGTCCCTTATGATAGTAATCATAAACGTTAAAGCGATTATGATTGTCCAAGTGACGCAGGACACAACTACTAGCCTTGACCAACGGTAGCCGAGATCCCCTTCATCTCTTTCTCCAACAGCGATGAGTAAAAATGTAATAGCGCTAAGAACGGCCAATTTGAGGGTGAATGCGGCGATGTTTGGATGCCAGATATTTTCTTCTCCGAAGAACTGGATTCCAAGGCTTAAGAAAATCACCGCACAGAATATGACCAAACTAATTGTTATAGGTAACAAGTTGCCGTGATTTGCTCTTTGTATATTAGTAAGTTTATGATATACAATAATCGTAATCAACAGTAGTACATACGAGTAAAAAAGTGGAATTGTCGCCATGATGCAGCCGTAGGCAATATTGGTGTACATTGTCAGAACGTCGTGTATGCCACGGTCTGCCACCTATCGCATATAATATCAGAGGTGTAGGAAGAAGAAAAGAAATATGAGGTACCGCAGTCGTGCGAGGAATATGGTTGAACTTAGTGGGTTCCGATGAATATTTATAAGCAGTCTTGTAAGTAATGGTAGTATGTGGAGGGGAGGGTAGGTTCGCCTTTGGTGGGGAAAGAGGGGTCGCGGTATTAGCTGAAAACCATCAATTAGAAATTGAAATGGACTTGCGACCAGAAAGACCAGTACCTGTAAGGATGGGGATATCTGAAGCAAAATCGATCTTCGTTCCGTTTTGATTCTGATCACGGTAGGTGTTTATGGCAGTTGGCAAGGTTGGAAGAGGTTTAGAGATGCGTTCCGTCATATGGTACCGTTAGGATACGTAATGGAGAAATATAGGATATCTCTTGTTAAAGGGACAGCCAAAGGTCAAGGAAGGAACAAGAGAGAGCAGTACTTGCTGTTGTTGAAGTAACAGATAGTAAGGTCGAGCCATTTACTATAAATAGAGCTGCATTCACGTTAATACCTCCAGCCGAAAGCGGAAGCAAACATCTTAAGAACTCACTCTACCGACAGACACGCCATAGCGCCGAAGGGCGATCGGGAAGGAGTCTGAGGCATGCTGTGCCCATCCGACCAATCAAACAGCTTTAATTTCTATTTATAGGACCCACCATAATCCCCGAGCATCCCCGAGCAAGCTTAGGGGATCTGCCGGCACCGAAAGCTAAGCTGAGCGTTTCAGCTTAAGCATCCACAAGGACCCATGTTTGGATAATTCGTCCAACGCTCTTAACTTAACTCATGATCTTTGGCCGTGTACTATCACTGGACAGGAGTTTGTCAAAGACAGGTGTTTGGTAATTTGGGGTTTTCTCAACCCATAAAGCACTTTATAACGGACTTTCACATGTAGTATTCAAGATTTGTATTATAGCTAAAGATTCTATTAATGGGATATAAGGAAATAAAGACATTTCAAACTGCCAGGCTAATCCGAAGGTGTGCCGGTGAGCTTCAACTCAGTTACAGACGGCTGGAGGCCACGTCATTTGAGTAAAGAGTCGATTGGTACCACTGATGAGATTCGGCGCCAATCTGGCAACAGCCGCCCGGTGACTGCTACATCACCGAATCTAGTCTCGTACCCAGCCTCTTCTGCTCCCTTGCCGCAGCCCAGTGTCCTCGCCGAAAAAGGGATCGGGGTTTGAAAGGTCTGCGCTGCGCGGGTGCAGAGCGTCTGGTCCGTTTGGTCAAACTTTCGCAGTTGGTCGGTTCACGTGACGTGATGTGTCCTTGGACGAGTCATAAAACGGTAGCAAATGCAACTAGTAGTCACCGATCTTGTTTTGTATCAGGGTAATTAAGCTAATAATTTTTTTCTCATTTTCTCTCATCTCCACGATGGATTTCTCTATGCTGGATGACGCGTCTGAATGGAGCAATGCCTTGTCTGGCTGAACGGATGATGAAAGTTCAGATAATGATATTCGAGCGGCTTTCAGAAGTTTATATGACCTTTTATGGATTTCAGCGACTGATCTTGTTCCGAGGCAAAGATGGGGGCATGGAGGACGTGCTAAGACGGAGAAGGTAGGGATGGGATTGACGCGGGCCTGAGGTCACGTGAGTAGACCAACTGCGAAAACACGTCCAAACGGGCCAGACGTTCTGGCGAACCCTTTGCAGGCCACCTTCCTTTTTCGGATGTCACACGTCACACGGGCCTGCGGGTTCAACAGAACGGCTGGGAACGAGACTACACCGAATCATGTATTACAAGTCTTCTTCCACCAGAATAAAATCGTAAAAAAAAAACTATTTAATGAAAATATACCTGATGTTTGTGAAACGTGCTCTTTGATTTTAGGTTTCAAAGACTCTTCTGAGGAGACCGGCACTGTCAATCCGCGGACCAGGGATATAAATAGCCCGCTGTCAAGCAACCTGCCTAGTACCGCATCTTTCTAATGCTTTTAAGACTAAGGGGAGAATAATATTTCCTCATTTCCTTTGGCCCCAGGAGCCGGATGGCTCAGTGAAATGTTTAGTTAGTGGATACAGCACATACATGTGCAATTAGAAATTAGTGAGTGTATATATTCAAGGGTTCAGTGGCATACATGCATACCTGAAAAAAATAGAGTACCTCACACTTCATGTTTATCCAAGTTCACAGGATAGTGAAGGGGACACTTTCCGTGAAGACTTACTACTAGTTTAATTACAGTAGTCACTCTGGTGACTTCCAACCTCCTCCGGCTCTTGGAACCTCAAGGAAAACTAATTTTACTTCTTTCAAACGAATAAATACTCTGAATTGACTCTGAATAAAGTGCTCTTAATTCTTTTTTTTTTGTCGCAGGAAGTAGAACTTTATCAGGAGTCAGGGGTCTGATCTATGTTTAGGTAATTGCCGGAAGCGGGGTAGTGCCGAGATGCCGGGTGGTACCAATCGACTACGTACTCGTTATTTTGGCAAACCCAATGTTTTGATCAACTAATCTCCCAGGACCCCTAAACTTCTCTGTTGAGCTATTGCATCGGATGCCGGTCATTATCCTGTTGGTTGGCATGAAGGTGTCAGAGGGGCTTGCTTAAAAGCCCCGCCCGAGTAAACTCCGCGCTTACGAAATTGACCGGGATTTCCATTTTAGGACGACTGAAGGGTTATAGGCGATAATGAAAGAAGCCTAAACATAGTCATGTTAGCGTAGTAGAAAAGTTTATTGTGATGGTAGGTGGTTGCTAGCTTTGGGTTCGAGTTGCGGCACTGCCATTGTTTTTTACCCTTTGGTAAAGGTATTCAATATTTTAACACGGAACAATCCTTAAATATTTCGGGTAACTTATTTTTATCAAACTAGCTTAACGTTAGATTGGTATGTAGCATTTCTCAAGTGATGAATGAGCCTTACTGGGGTGCAAGCTAAGTCCTCCCGGGAGTTGGAGGGTTAGGGATGTGACAAATACAAAATAAAATTGCATGATGGTTGAGACCTATTAGCTACCTCACTGCTATAATTTATAGTGTGATTATTGTATGATATATATCCAGAATAACCAACCTTGGCCTCTGGGGTCTTTAAAAGGTTTAAAACTTCAGTACAGTGTGGAGGGTGGGCTTGAGACTTAAAAGCTGCCTTTAATATTTGTTTAAGGTTGGATCTCACTTAATAGATTCAAATGTATTTATAAAATGTCCTATAAAGTTTCCATAGTTTTTAACTGAACAAATATCATTTATTTACTTTGTTTTCTACCTCCGGCGAATTTTAACGGGCGTGGAAACGCTTAGTCATCATGAGCTTACCTTCGGGCGGGGTTTTTATGATCACCCTCATTGAGTGGCGGAGCTAAATGAGCTTTGTGACTGCCAGGCACCGGCTAGTGATGATCTGTGACCAGGTTTGTTGCCGCGCGTTAACAACATCGGATGAGCTCTGCATCAAGTAATAGGGTAGGAAACTCTGATCTCTATATGCAATTAGAAATTGATATGTACAATGGTGCTAGCTACCGAAAATCAAGGTAATTTATACATCTGTTGGACCTACGGCACCTATTTGGCAAAAATTAACAAACTCTTGTCCGGTGATAGTGTTGAGGAACTACTGCCATAGAGGTCATAGCGGTCGATACGTAGTGCTCAATAGGCGCTTTATGAGTAGTATTCGGGGTTCGGTTCTGTAGCACGTAAATCCTTTTCTATATACAATATATCGAGTTTATAGCTGAGAAAAATATCGCCGGGGTCTGGGCAAGGTCTGGGGGCGGCGTAAGCCCAGGTTAGGATTAGGTTAGGGAGTATATATGCATTCCTTTTGGTTAAGAGGAATATACCGCCAGGGCCTGCGGGCGGCGCAAGCCCCCAGGTTAGGATTTGGGTTAACTGATACGCAAGTGTCATTGCTGATATATTTATTGTTATATTAGTTAGTTAAACATTGGTTAAGCATGACTCTGGTGACCGGTAACTAAAAGTCGTCGCTTATATGGGCGCCTATCACGAATGGTGGTGTTAGTGCAGTGGAGGCAAAGTGGTGGTGACGAACGGAAGATAATATACTAATACCGGCCGTGTCGAGACCATCCATCCACCTCTGCAAGGCAAAATAAACCCACCAAACATCAATAAAACAACATCACACCAACCCAATAAAATATTGAGATGAATAGGCGGAAATAACATTGGTCAATGAAGTAGCTAGCTATAAACCAACATGCAATGTAAAAAAGCGACAGAAACGCGTGCATGCCAGCTTGCTAGCATGTATTGCAATTGAATGAGGTCATGCTACAATGAGATGAGATCGGAGACGTTCAACCAAGATAATGGAAGGGGAAGGCAAGAGAAGAGAGAAAGAAAAAAAGAAAAACAACGAAAAGAGTCCTTGCATAATATCATCCGCAATCGCAACCACAAGACTACGAACTACGGAATAAAACACGCAAAAATGGGGAATGTTAAACGCAAGAAGACAGTCGAAAAACAAATTTTGGAAAGCGATCAAGGAAAGAAGAAGGCAAAGAACAATCAAACGATGGGACCACTCGGAACTGGGAGTAGAGCCTCACAAGTGGACGGGGTACAGAATATATATAAAAAAGGATTCAAGAAAGATCTCAAGAAAGTACAAGGAAAATAAAAGAAGACGGACGATAAGCGTAAAGAAATAAGACAAATGTGGCAATGACAGGTATGCACCGAATAAATACACGAGTCAAAGGGTCCAAGAAAGAAATAAGAGGCAAAAGGGCAAAAGGAATAAAAAGACAAAGAAAAAGGGAAGAGACAGAGACATGGAATTTGGATGGCATGACTCCGTCGCCCAAATATGGACAACAGAAGCGTGCTTTGCTGTATTTTTTCCGATCGAGACGTGGAAAGGGCCGTAGAGAACGTAGTACGTGCGAGAGTTGCAATCGGAATAGAATGTCTGCCGAAACGAAACATTACCAGAGAGCCTCGAGGCGTAGTGGGTTACATGATGACGGGATGGGATGATAAAGGGAAAAACGAACGGCATAGACATCAGTCATAGGGTAAGTAAGTGACTTGAGGATTCATAGATAGACTTGAACGAGACGTGTATAGGGGCTTGGCTTGAGAGTGAGAGATGACGTGGTTAGTTTATGACTTCATATGATGAGTAATTGATGATTGATTAATTGATTAAGGTCTTTCGATCCAAAATCGCGTCGGTGGTGGCGGTGGTGGTAGAACGAGCGGATGCTCAGCGCCGCGACGGGCCATAAGATGCCGCGCGGTCCAATCCGACGCGGACTGGCAGTGATAGCGGTTTCGACGATCCTAATAGGGACATTCGGCCTCCATTTTTCGACGGCGGGGGACACGGGCTATCTCCGAGATCAAGGCTGTCCCCTTCTTCGCATGCGCTCGACGATGCATCCTCGTCAAGGGTGGACAGGCCATTCAGTGCCATTGGTGGGTTGGTCGTGGTGTTCGTCCTACGTCCCCGAGCAGCATTGGCAGCTGCGAACATGGAACCACTCCCTCCTGGGCCACCGCTTGGTGCAGTCTTCCTGTTCTCTCGGGCAGGTATAGGTGCGTTCTCGTTAGCTGGAACAATTGAGAAGCTTGAAAGCCCCGAGGTGGACTGGCCATAGGTGTAGGAATGTGTACGTCCCCATTTGCCCTTGCGGAAGTTGTTCAGCTCTTCGTTACGAGCATGAAGATGGGCAGGATCGTCCATCTGAACGTATCCTTGTGGATCACAATGTGTCTGAAAGCGCAATATGAACGACAATACCATAAAAAGAGAGGACAAGACATACAGAAAACTCCTTATAGAACTGCGAATAACCACCTTCGAGGATGTACAGCTCAGGATAGCATACCTTGGGATAAAAGCGGCAATTAATAGCGCGATCCCTGGCCCGCACATGCTTGGCACTATAAACACAATAAGCCAAACACGACAACAAGCACAAGAATCAAAGCACTGACAATGTAGGTGCACGCTTCATGCTGAACTCGCAATGGAATACAACAATGTTCCTTGCCGCAGCATCGCCGCTCTCTGAAGGCTCAGGCTTATTATCGCCGAGGAAGTAGTCGTCGAGAGCAGCGGTGGTGTTCAAGTTGATCGCCCCCGGGATATGGCCACCAATATACTCATAGTCAAAGCGGCAGTCAACGATCGTGCAGCTGTTGATCTTAGAAGTATAGGATCCCTCAAGAAGGTCCCGAAGCTATCAGGGAATCAATCTCTGCACAACGTCCAAAAAGAGCATATATGCATACCGTAGAAGGCGTAATCCTAACCAACCCATCATCGCTCACACGATGACACGGGAGGATCTTCTTCTCAACCTCATGGACCCCAAACCCAGCAAGGCTTCGCGGGCTGCAGCCCTTCTCCTGAAAGTTGTTTCGATCGCGCTTTTCAAGTGAACCCGCACCATTCAACGGCCGCAGATCTTCACTACCGTCACAACGTCTGATCACCCGCACTTGATGGCGTTTGGCATACGCAGAAGCGGCGGGAGAACTGGACTGGCCATCTGAGAAATCATCTGAGCTCGGTTCTATCGCATTGCCATGAGCAATCATGGCGGAGAACGCGCGACGAGGCGCGGGCATGGCGGCAGACATGGGCTCTTCCTTGGAGGTAGCGATGATGGGATATGCTGATTGGGGTTGTTGCGAATATCCATTGGGACCGATGAACGCAGAAATGGTCGGACGGCGGCCAGGCACGCGTTTCACGGAGGGTGCGTTGTATTCGAAGGAGGGTTTCTTCTCGACAGTGGGCTTCTTGAATAGGGATCCGCCAATGTTAACCGTGGCCGCACGAGTGAACTTGTGGTCAGAGGGCGAGGATGGTGAGGATGGCGAGAAATGTAAGAGTTGCTTGTGCTTGGGCGAAGGAGATGTGGATCTACGCTTCTTGTGTCCTAGAGGAGATTTAGGCGCAGCAGGGGATGATGCGTCGAAGAAAAGATTGCCATAGTTAGTATTGGAGACGACTGGCAAAGGCGAAGGTGATGATGGGAACATGGTGTTGACGGGTGCGGGCAGGTGAGGAGATGAGCAATCCATTTGGACGTCGACATCCATGGCGTCGCCAGAAGATGGTACAGTGAGAGTAATAGGCTGGGAGACGGTTCAGACATGATCGGCATACATAGTAACAGAAGGTCAAAACATACCACATGTGAGATACCCTCGATGGAATCATCCCGAGGAGAAGACTGTGCGGTAGATATCCATTGGGATGGAAGAGCACTCCGTTGCCTAGCCTTGTTCTTGGATTTGGTATCGTTACTCTTGGTGCTGCCAAAAGAACGGCTCTCATTGACCAAGTCGCGACCGAACAATCGAGGAGCAGGCGGTGCAAGGTGTCCTGACTGTGAAGTCATGGTAAAGGCGGGAGAAATATCCATGGCCATGGGAGAGGGAGCCCTGTCTGGAGGAGAGTTGAGAGACATTGTCGAGGCGAACGACAATTCGAGGTCAGAAGAGAGAAATTCGTCGATGTCGTGGTGAGGGTTAAACTTGTTCTTCCTGGCAGGAGCCCGAGGGGGAGAAGGTGCCGGCTGAAAGTATGCCATTGAAATAGGATTCGCAAGTGTCGAAGGGTTAGTGGATGTCGTAGTGAGAGACTGTCAGTCTAGAGAAAGGATGAAGCGCGGTGAGCATAGATATAACAAACAAATCGGAAGTTGGCGCGTTGTCGTCACGGGACTCGGACAATGGAGCGTTGATATTGACGATTCGGGAGAACAAAAGAGAACAGAACTGGGCCTGACATGCTTACCTGTGAGTTCAGGGAGAGGACTGGGTCCGTATGGTCTTAAAGTCGAAGTGTAATTGGACGTCTAAAGAGATAAAGGAGGATGTCAGTACCGAAACAATGATGACTGGGAACAAAAGAGGACATGAACTTGGCGAACGTGAGCGAAATAACGAGCGTCTGAACGGAGGAGGCCGTGGCCGGTATGCGATTTGAACGAAAGAAAGGAGGGGGAGGAGGTAAAGTAGAACAAAGCAAGCAGCAAGGCGCAACTACGAAGAAGAAAGCAGCAAGGCTCGAAACTTTAGCTCACCGCGGGAATGTTTGGCACAGTAGGCGTGCAGATTGATGGCTCCACGCTCTTTGACCGTTGGCGACGACGACGAAGTGCAAGCTGAAGAGATATTGACTGGAATACAGTGCTGGCTCTTAGAGAAACAGAAAGAAAATGCGCGTGTATCGCTCGACGTTGAGCGCACTGCGCAGGGGTTGCCCTTCGCTGAAGGAGTCGGAGGAGACGACTGATGTCAGTCCTTTGGTCATTCAAACTTTGGGCGCGACCACGACAACTAGTCACGTGCCCGCTACCCCAAATCTGTCAGCTGCTCCGCTGCCCCTTCAGCTCGTAAATTGCGTGCAGGGACGCTGTCCGCAAGCCCGACGCCATGTTTATGCTCTATCTCGACGTTTATTTCCTCGGAAACGCGTACATCTTGGAGGCAGGAAGTGCATACACGCACGGAGGCAGATCAGGAGTGACGTGAAAAGAGCGATGATCTGTCACGTCGTCTGGTGTTGCTATGCAATGTCTCTCGCATTTTGCATCCGCGCACGAAATCTGCTCCAATCTGTAGAAAATCGCAGAAAATGCGAAGCGCGACCTGTTCGATCCTCGCGCAGCGTGTCGGCCTCCATTCTCCTCCTTGTGCGTGTTCGCTGCTGACTCGAAGCTGATGATTATTTTCTAGAGATACCGAGATTCAGTCAAAACGGTCGAGGCGCAACAGAATTTGAATCACCTGTCTCTTCAATGCTCCGTTCTAAAGCATGCCGGGATTACCGTGCACTCCTTGCATATACTCTCTTCAAAAACATCCCCTGCATTCTCCATACGGTCATATTAAAAGCATATGTGGCAGCATCCAGTGGACACTAAAATCCCACGACCTCGTCTTTCTTAAATGACTTGCGGTACTTTCGTCGATTTCATCACCTCCGGCAGCGATAATCTCCCATGGTCGGATCTATTCAATTATATTCAAAAAGCCTAATAAATATTATCGCTATAGTTCTCGGTCTTCTTCTCAAGCTCATTTATCACAGCTCTACCCTGTGGCGTATTTCAAACCGATGCTCGCCGAAACCAACAGTCCAAAACCCAACCAAAACTTAAAGATTAATTCGCCATTGCATATATTTTTTGTTCTTGCTGCTCCACAGATATTCTACATATTTATGGCGTTTTGTGGACGAGCAAAAGGGAATCAAGCAAAATCCAGGTCTGGATCTGCCCTCATACAACGTATCAAGGCACATGCTTAATTTTTATTAACATTGGTTGACACTTCTCATTGGCGTCCACTGCAATAAACTAGAATCTATCTGGACACCCCGTCTTCTTAATCAGATAATAACGCTAAAATCCCGGATACCTCGATCTGCGAAGTTGTTTCGTTCTGCACAATTATTTCCTACTGTGGTTTACGCTCCTTCCAAAAATACCCTAGTCTTCTGCGGCGGGCATTTAGCGGGAAAGTGTCGGCCCGTGTCGGCCCGCTACGCTTATCCCAATAGGCAAACCTTGAAGCTACTCTCTGTCAAAGCCAGCGTAATATCGCCAAACGTACCTCTATTGCTACATTCTAGCTCCTTGTGATCTATTCGTCATGGTGTCCAGCCTAAACGCGAACTCCTTCTCCTGCCGACTGAAATGCTATTTTCCCGAAGGTACACTATAAAACACCTATGTAGCCATGAGCAATTTCAACAATTGTACTCGCAGTTCTTCAAGTTCTTCAAGCTCATACAAGAAAATGCAGCTCTGGTTCGTCGCAGCGGCTTTAGCCGTAGCTCCCTACGTCTCCGCTCAGTCCCCCGTCTACGGCCAATGCGGTGGTCAAAACTGGACAGGTATGTTCTACTTCCCAAGACACGCAGCAAACGATTAAAATCACGTTGAAGGTGCTACTACCTGCGCCTCTGGCTCTGCTTGCGTTTACTCTAACCCATACTACTCGCAATGCCTCCCGGGTGCGAGCACTACGACATCTGTGAAGCCGACTACTACGACCACGACTTCTACTAAGCCAACTACGACTACGACTTCGACCGCCCCTACGACCACTACTGCTCCTCCCCCTAGCTCAACTGGCTTCGTGAAGGTCTCCGGACAGAAGTTCACCCTGAACGGTGCTACCTACACTGTTGCCGGGTAGGTTCTTTGTTTTCCCTCGTATATGCTCCCAACTAATAGACCTGCTCAGTACCAACGCCTACTGGCTCGCCCAGAACACTAATGCCGATATCGACACCGCCTTCTCCGACATCGCTGCTGCCGGCCTCACTACCGTCCGCACATGGGGTTTCAACGACGTCACCGCGTAAGTGTCTATCCACACATTGTCCCGCGGCATATATCAACATACATATCTCAGCGTTCAAAACTACGGTGCCTATTACCAGCTCTGGACGAACGGTGTCCCAACCGTCAACACAGGCAGCAACGGTCTCGGCAAGTTCGACTACGTCGTCCAATCCGCTAAGGCGCACGGCCTCCGCCTCATCGTCACCCTCACCAACAACTGGTCCGACTATGGTGGCATGGACGTCTACGTCTCGCAGCTCAACTCGGGCGGCACCCACGATACGTTCTACACCAACGCAAAGATTATCTCCGCGTACGAGAACTACATCAACGCCTGGGTTACCCGCTACAAGAACGAGTCGACGATCATGGCTTGGGAACTTGCAAACGAGCCCAGGTGCTCTGGCTCGACTGGGTCTGCATCCAGCGCATGCGACACCACCGGCTCTACGATCCAGAAATGGGCGTCGACCATCTCGGCATACATCAAGAGCATTGACCCCAACCACCTTGTTGCTATTGGTGACGAAGGTTGGTTCCAGGAGGCCAACCCCCCCACCTACCCTTATGCTCCGGGTGTCGGTGTCAACTTCGTGAACAACCTCCAGATCTCCACTTTGGACTTTGGAACCGCCCATTCTTACCCCGAGGTACGTTTTTCGAAAACCTTCACGCATCAGTGCGTTTAAATAATTATGATTCCACAGTCATGGGGCCAAACAGCCAACGAGACCCTCTGGGGCGTCGACTGGATCACCGCGCACGCTGCCGCTCAAAAGACCGCCAACAAGCCCGTCATCCTTGAAGAATTCGGCGTGACCGTCAACCAAGCTTCGACCTACCAATTGTGGTACAACACCATCATTTCTAGCGGCCTCACTGGTAACCTCATCTGGCAAGCTGGTTCGCAATTGTCGACCGGCCCATCGCCCAATGATGGCTATGCCGTCTACCCAACTGG
>KN837167.1:511758-526422 GCA_000827215.1 Sphaerobolus stellatus SS14
ATATCAACAATAAAGTCAAAGACATTCATGAATCACTCACATTGGGTCGACTCGTCCTTCGCCATCAGTTCCTAGACCGGTACCTTCGGACCAGCCCATCTTCTTTAACAACTTGTTTCCGATATTATTCTCATCTTTAGCAGGGGCGACAGGAGGTGGAGGTGGAGGTGCGGGTTGAGGCGGATCCTCCGAATGCTTTCTTAGTCCTGGACCGGACGCATTGGGTTCGGGAAGAGGGATGTCCGGCTGATTATGCAAAATACGACGTTCTAGGGCACGATCCCTATACTTCGGTTGTGGAGGCGGTGTCTTGAGACTCTTCATTTTTTGAGCAGCAATTTCTCGTAGATTGGCATCCTTGTAGTTCTTCTGTTGGTGGTAAATATAGATGCGATGGTGGTTATCGGAGCATGCAAAAAAGGCAAAGATCAAGGTCAGAATAATTGATACTAGCACTTATGATAATGATAAGGAGGCGAGCCTTATGAAGATCTGATTCCTTATTGTGGCGTCCGAGTTGCTCTAACGTCTTGAATTTGCGTGAGCAGAGAAGACATGCCAGTCCTTTGACATCAGAGAACTCAAATTCATCTTGTGGTGTCGTGGCTCTAGATGCCGCCGGAGCAGAAGCCTTCGTTAGTGGTTCCTGGTAGATAGCACATGCAGTGAGAAAATGCATCAAGGTATAGCTGCAAGACAAGGCCAAGAATGATAGATCACCAGAGTAACTTTTGAGGATATCGCGGTGACAGTCTCCTTGAGCTCTTCTTGCACGTGATTCCACTTGGAGATGTTGTTTGCGACCTATAAACAATAATGGTTACAGACTGTATACGTCGACGTCCATAAGCCTGCTTGAATCTTCTACGTACCTTCTTGCTGGCAATCAAAGGCGCAACCTTCCGAGCAGCAGCACCTACAGATCCATCAGTTAAACTTCAGCGCAAATTCGATAAGCTATCACTGACTCTTATCGTGTTCGAGTGTACTCTTGCTAACTGCCGTCTCATCATCGTCGTTCGGAGCATCAGGATTGTCCGTGGTGAAACCAAGGGCACTAGTTGCAACGACCTTTACAGGACCTGTCGCTGATAAAGTTATTGTCAAACATGCACAAATTAGACAGGGCAAATAGCAAACCGGTCTTCGTCGCCCCAAAACCCCCCTTGAAGCTGAGTGTCACTGGTTTATTTGACACAGGAAGGGTAGAAGCCTCCACAGGCGCAGGATCTTCGGCATAAACAGCTGGGTCACAAAGTTAATGTCAATATCGTGGAATCATCAGAAATAGATACCCACTTTTCACGGGATCTTTCTTCTTCTTATGTTTCGTTTCCTTCTCAGTAGATGCAGGCACTGAAGACATATCGACTTCAAAGCGCAATTCTTCAACGGCCGCCGACTCATCCCAATATCTGACCCATGAGTCCTCAACACCGCCCAATGCCAATGAAGAAGTAACGCATGCATCATCCCGAAGCATATTTTCGCCCAAAGGTTGAAACGAGTAAGGATGTGCAAAAGATGCTGCGATGGGACGATCACCAATACGGAAGCCAGAAGGATGCAGTTGCGGCGACATTAGATCAGCCAAAAATGCTGAAGAGCACTAGAGAAATGTCGGTTATTTCGGGAAACCAAATGAATGCAGGTTAATAAATAATACCTGTACATCTATGAATTCTACAAAAGCGAAACCCCAACTTGCGGTAGAATATTTGTCCTTGAGCAAGATAATGCGTTTCATTCCCTTTGCGCCTTCTTTATCGGAGCCAGCAGACGTCCTGAGTCCTTCAGCGATTATATCGACCGAGCTTGAAAGGTCCAAGCCACGCAATAGGACAACAGGTGCTTGGGTATTTCCAATGTCGCGAGTTCCGTCATTTGATTGATGACGCGGTCGACCTGGGGGATGTGCGCTTTGCGAGAAGTCAATTTTGATTCTTCGGCCTTGCATTGCGGTACCCGCTTCCACGGCCATTTTGTATGCTTGTAAAGCCGATGCACCATGGCTAGCAGGCGGAGGAATTGAAATAAAAGGAAACCGAGGACCCACGAAAGCCTTGGCGTGCTCCATTGAAGAAAACTGTGCGAATCCAAACCCTTTGGACTGACCTTCATATGATAGGACGAAGTCAGGACAATTTGCAAAAAGGAATACAGAGAATAGGGTAAGTGCCTGTTGCTCGGTCTTTAATAATCGTCACGTTATCGAGGACGCAACCCATGCTAAGTAGATATCCGTGAAGCTGTGATGAAGGAGAACAAGGTCAGCACGGTCATATTACTGTGCTGTATGTCAAACCGACGTCGGCTTCCGTGTGGTCAGGATCAAGACCAAGGAATATAACATGCGGACTAGGTTCGCTTGGAACGAGTCGTCTTCGATTTGGATTGTTGCCACCGGCCGCGCTAGGATGAGAATATTGCTGGTTAGGATGCTGAGGAGGTCCACGAGAATTGCGGTCGTCATGCACTTGCCACCCATCGGCGTTCGAGTTGTAAGCCGAGTGTTGCTGTTGCGGATAACCACTCCAGGCAGTCCCGTCATCGTAGGAATTGGCCTGATTATTCCATTCCTAGTAGAGTCCCGATAGAAGTAAGGAAATAATAAATAATAAACAGTAAGCTAATAGACGTACCCCATTATCATATTTGCGTCTCTTCTCATATCCTCCTCCGTAGTCATCGTAGTCCTCCTCTCTTTGACGAATCCTGTTGGAACTGGGATCATGTTGATCGTAACCATATCCTTTCCCCTGGTCCCATTCACGTCCGCCGCGGTTATAGTTACCGTAGTTGTTATTGTACGCCATAGTGGCGAGGAGGGTGAGTAGAGGGTAAGCAGTTAGTACGTTTCAAACTCCGACCGTCTTTTCCGGTTCAGTCACCGCTTCACTGTACATCCTGCAAGGATGGTTCGTATTATCATTAAAGGAGGTATGTTCTCTCTGTATTCCAGCGTAATCCATCACAAGTACTAACTCCTACCCTTAGGTGGTAAGTTTGGTTTGCAATCGCAGTATTTCATCCTATTCACGCGCCATACTAGTTTGGAAGAATACAGAGGACGAAGTGCTCAAGGCTGCCATCGCAAAATATGGCAAGAATCAATGGGCACGTATATCGTCCTTGCTAGTCCGGAAGACACCCAAACAATGTAAAGCAAGATGGTACGAGTGGCTGGATCCCTCAATTAAGAAGACAGAGTGGTCGAAGGTAAGTATGCAACCTCAAGTTTCGAGTAGATGCTCATGCTCTACTTCAGACGGAAGACGAGAAGCTTCTACATCTCGCGAAGCTTATGCCCACTCAATGGCGTACAATCGCGCCCATTGTCGGTCGTACTGCCACCCAATGTCTTGAACGGTATCAGAAGCTCTTAGATGAGGCGGAGGCTAAAGAGAACGAGGAATTGGGTTTAGCAGGTCCAGGCGATGAAGCAGGGCCTAGTGCTGAAGATGTGAGGAGGTTAAGGCCTGGAGAAATTGATCCAGATCCAGAGACGAAGCCTGCGAGGCCTGACCCGATTGATATGGATGAGGATGGTGCGTGCATTGACGATACTCAAATACGCGTCCTCAGCTCATATTTGCCTTTTAGAAAAGGAAATGCTTTCTGAAGCACGCGCTCGTCTCGCTAACACTCAAGGAAAGAAAGCTAAGCGAAAGGCGCGAGAAAGACAACTTGAGGAGGCTAGGCGTCTTGCAGTTTTACAGAAGAAGCGTGAACTCAAAGCTGCTGGTATCATGTACGTCTTATCACTGTGCATTAGTTCATTGCGCTGATTATAATTTTGGCAGCATGCGCCATAAGTCGAAGAAGAAGGGAATGGACGTAAGTAAAAGCATTTATTAATTAAGAATAGTGCTCATCATGCCATTGCAGTATAATGCAGACATTCCTTTCGAGAAGAAACCTGCCCCTGGATTCTATGATACTGCTGACGAACAGGCTAAGGCGACTATTGCGCCCGTCGGACAAAGTCTGCGTCGGCTAGAGAATAAGCGCAAGCCAGATGACGAGGAAGTTGAACGACGGAAGCGGCAGAAAAAGAGTACTGATAACAAGAATGAACCTCATCAAACAAAATTCGTTGCGGCTCGTGATGCTCAGATCCAAAAGTTGAAAGAGGCCGACCAGATCGGGAAGAGACGTAAACTAATGCTACCGCCTGCGCAGGTCGGTGAAGCCGAATTGGAAGAGATTGTCAAGATTGGGCAGGCCAGTGAGCAAGCTAGAGCTTTAGTAACTCGAGATGGTGAAGAAGCGACTGGTCAATTACTGGAGGAGTACAGTGAGTTGGACAAGGCAAGAATGGCCCGCACGCCCAGGACGGCTCCTCAACGTTAGTTGTTTCGCTTTTCCATTTCTTGCACAATAGATACTTATATCGTCCATCTAGATGATAATATCATGACGGAAGCTCGCAACCTCAGAAACATGGTCACAGCTCAGACACCTCTGCTAGGGCATGAAAACACGCCTCTTCATGAGGGTCCAGGCGGGGGCACCGGGTTTGAAGGTGCAACACCGCGTCATCAAGTGGCGTTTACACCTAATCCTCTTGCTACACCGCGATCTGGTGCCGCCGATGGTTCAGCAACCGCGTCAGTTGCCGGTACCCCATTACGAACCCCAATACGCGACGGTCTTCGTATTAACCGCGAAGACGAGTTTTCGTCCGTTGGAGATACTCCACGAGAACGTCGTATACGAGAATCTGATTCAAAACGTTCTCTCAGGGCTGCCTTCCAGAGCTTGCCGGCGCCCGCAAATGATTACGAGGTCCTTGTGCCCGAGGATGAAGAGGAGGAGGAGAAGGATAAGAAGATACTGACAGAGGAAGATGCGGCTGAACGCGATGCTCGTATCAGACGTAAGAGGGAAGAAGAAGAACGCAAGGCATTAGCACGCCGTAGCGCAGCCGTTCGCCTTGGGCTTCCGAGGCCCGCTAACGTGGATGTGGATAAATTGCTCACTGATATCTCCAACGATGAACCAAAGGACGATCTCTCTGATGCTCAACATCTCATCGATATCGAACTTGTCAAACTCATGCAACACGATTCAATTGCACACCCTATTCCCGGCACTGCGCATCCTGGTGCAACCCAATCCTACTATGAATATCCTGAGGATACTGCCGTCGAATCTGCCAAGTCTCTTGTCCATAAAGAACTTGCATCCATGCTAGGTTATCCTGACGCCAATGCCGAGGCAGTGAAGAAAGGTGTTATCACCCTCGCTGAAACTGAGGAGGTTGACCCCTCCATCTCCTGGGCTCGTATACGTGAAACTCTCTCCTACAATGCCAAAACGCGCACATGGGTCGATCCCACGACTATGTCAATCGAAGAGCGTATTGTGGGAGCTGCTACCATCCTGGAGCAGGATCGTGAAGCGATGTCCAAAGAAGCTAATAAGGCTGCAAAAACGGAGAAAAAACTCAATGTCGTTCTTGGAGGATTTCAAATGCGATTCGGGACACTATCCAAACGTATTAACGACGCGTTTACAGATTATCAACGTATGCAGGTTGATTTGGAGGCTTTCGAAAGGTTGAGGATTAATGAAAGCGCGACGGCGCCGCGAAGAGTGCAAGCATTGAAGGAGGAGGTGGAGAGGTTGGAATCGAGGGAGAAACGGTTGCAATCGAACTATCAAGAGTTGCAGGAGCAGTTGAGAGAGAGGCAACTGAATATTACGGCGCTGGAGGAGAGGTTGATGGCTGAAGCTGAAGAGCTAAATGAGGCTGCATTGGCGGAGGCCGAGGAGATGGATGCACAGACGTGAAATTGGATCATGCGGTGCATATATTGATGTTGTGTATTTTCTAGTTTTTGTTCGAGAGTTAATGTTAAGTATACCTGGTTGTTTCAATATATTGACATGTAAAATATTCAGCCCTTTCTCTGCCAGTACCAGTCTATCACCATCAAAACTATAAATCATCACTCACATGAGTTATATGGACTATTGATGATGTCGAATTAAGTATTATTGAGCCTTACACTAATGAGTCGACGAGTCGACAGGTCGACATTTGCTAATCGACTGTAAAGCCTGAGGCCTGAAATCTATATTTTGGCTTTCAGTCCGTTCACTAGCAGCGTTACAAAGAGTTATAAGTACTTATGACTTTATCATAAAATCGAATGAAGTATTGTCTAAGTATACAATCAGCATCTTCGCATTGTATTTACATCTTTCGGAAATTCAACCGTCGCGCCACGCCCTCGCCTCTTATTCTAAATAGGAGGGATTGAAGGAATCGGAATAATCAGAGACATTGGACCATTCATATATCTGCATTCATTGTCTGAGAGATTCGCAGGTAAATAAATAATAACTTATACTAAGCTATACAATGCGTGGAGGCTCAAATGGTTATGTATCATTTGCTCAAGTTGAATACTTCTTCGTACCATGCCAATTCGGTTTCCCAAGCGAGTTTAATATTCTCCGCTCTTCTCCAACCGTGCCCTTCTCCTTCAAATAATATATATTTCACCCGTCCATTCCTCTTCTTGATACTGTCGACAATTAACTCAGCTTGCTGTGGAGGAACCACTGCGTCTTTACTTCCTTGAAGAATCTACGAAGATTCTCAGCATTCTAGAAATTAATCGGGAAAGAAATATTACCAAAAGAGGGACCGTTATTTGATCTGCGCGAGTTAGGGGAGATCTTTCGGCGGTAACTTTATCAATTGCTGCTTCATCGTTCGGATCGACACCAATCAGACCCCAGAGGTATCCAGATTCAAATTTATGGGTGAAGTCTCCGAGCTTTTTCAGGTCAGCTATACCGTAAGCAGATGTGCCAGCTCTGAAAGGTTGATTCGGACTGGTCAATGTCGCTAAGACGGTGTACCCGCCTGGAAGGAAGAATGGTCCAGTTTCAAAAATGCTAAGATAACTGGGAAATACTAACCAGCAGAGCCTCCACGAATAGCGATACGGGTGGGGTCGATAAGCTTTGTAGCAGCTAATTGCTCGACAGCTAGTATGGTATCGTCTACATCTACAAT
Organism: Sphaerobolus stellatus SS14; assembly: GCA_000827215.1. NCBI lineage: Eukaryota > Fungi > Basidiomycota > Agaricomycetes > Geastrales > Sphaerobolaceae > Sphaerobolus > Sphaerobolus stellatus. The sequence continues at coordinate 518,792 of KN837167.1, forward strand.
TCCCCAATTCCCCTTCAGTCGATCCCTAACTCGAAAAGTTAGTAAGGAAACACAGACTCCATTGAAAGTTATCACCTATATTCGCGGCCATATCCGGACGATCCACCATAGTTCACGTCAACCCTAATGGATATTCATGGTTATAATAAATTTAAAAAGTAAGGGGATGGATTCCAGCATACCATGCCCATCCGCGCGATGTCCAATATTGAATAGCCCAGTTCAATCCTGCATTTGCATGTCCAGTCGGTCCACCATGCACCTGGATAACAGCCGGAGGTACTTCTCCCTGGACACCGACATATTCAGGGTTGAACGGAGGATAATACAAGACATGCACGGGTTCGTTCTTGGGAGGTTCAGAAAGCGTGATAGGCTGAGCTTTAGAAACTATGGCGGGAGATAATGCAGGATTCGATGAAGACAGAGACTTGAGCGTCTTGTAAGTCACTGAGCCGTCCTCTAAAAGTGTTGCTTCAATAACCGCTCCAATTTGATCGGCCTTTGCCCCTATAAAAACCGCTGCCTTTGGTGATATCGCTATAAGGAAATTGATGACGGTATACGGAGTTGATAGATCTTTCTTCGAGCCAGTTGAAAGATTTGCCAAGGATAAAACGGCGCGTCCATCCTTTGTCGACGCATACAAAACATTCTCCGAGGTGAGAATGGCGGAATCGCTTCTTCCTAAGTTCCAAGCCGGCGCTGCGAAATCTTCTTGAATGGGATCTTTGAATACGGGTGTAGAGGCGTTCTCAGAAACAATATACTTCAAGGGATTTACGTAGCCAGAGGAATCATTGAGAAATAAGAGAGTATCATCGGATGCCCATCGAGGTTGATCAACAGACACTGTGCCTTTTTGCCCAGAAACGACTTTGATATTTGCAGGTTTGACAGAATTTCCAGAAATCACCAGATCAGCGACCACAAGTTCTGCTCCTTCCCATGGCATATCAGGGAAGTACCTGTCATTTAGCTTAGTTATATAACAGTTCTGCTGATTGTACCATCACGAATCTTACCATTGAATCCAAGCTACTTTCTTCTTATTAGGACTGACGGTAGGAAACGCGTAATAATCAGCTCCCTCTGCAAAAGGTGTAACAGTCTGCGACTGCGCCTCAATGGCAACGAGTTTGTTGATGACATTAGCTGGCTCGGGTTTCGTATGGTCTTCCAAAACAGCAAGAAGCAAGGTGGGATCTTGCTGAATAACAGTTAAATCTGCATAACGCCAATTCTCATTCTCTGCTGCGTTTCAGAATGATATTCATCAAATAACGGTTTACTGAATTACCTGGGGTAATGGCTTTAGGTGTAGCCTTGCCTTCAGCCTCATAAACACGTCTGTCGCTGTTAGACGAAAAATACAGGACTCCATTCTTTGCAGTGGCCGGTACACCGCCGTATTCGTGAACCCCAGTTCTGGAGTCCCAGTCCTTCTCCAATACGTCCTGCTGGTGTGTAGTATTCACTATCGCGCTCCGTCCGCCTTCGGATGGCCGCTTCTCAACATGGTATACTTGTCCATTATCTTTGTCGACAAAGAGATAGTCTATCACCGTTGACTACATCAACCCTCAGATCAGAGAGCTTGATATAGAGCCAGGTAAACGACCCACTACTTGAGATAAAAGTTCGGCACTGATTGGAGACTTCCAGGTACCATAAGGAGCTTGCTTTGTTGCCATAGTACGACGCGATTGCCTAGGGAGAACGTAGTTCGTCTTGAGGTGCAGAAGAGTGTGACGGATGGAGAAGGCACGTGTCAAGGACATGACATGTGGGATAGTAATACTAAGTACCGATCAACACGAAGAGATTCATGATTTTCTAAGAGATATATAACCTTCGTATAGGTATCAAACATTGAACAAGGTGACGTGCAACCCGAACATAAATAAGTACTTAGAAATACAGGATAATGGGTATACAATATTCTATGCGTAAATTAATCACTCAACAGAGCCTTTACAACATTATCCACCTTCAATTGCCTCAGATCCGTGTAAGTCTATAATTCCAAAGATGAGTTTATGTTCAGAATTACAATCAACAAGAACATACCTGTCCACAACCAACGAACAAGATAGGTTGTCCTGTAACATATGTCATGGACAATGCGGCACCGACTTTGTCGTCCACGGTATCCCATTTCGTAACAAGCATGCCATCGATACCGCGACCCTTCCCGGGACCTCCAGCGACGGTGCTGAAGTCCTTGAGGGACCGGTCAAACTTCGTAAGCTGGTCGACAGCTTCGTTACCGACCAAAGCTTCTCCGACAAATACGATCTTATCTGGGTTATTGGTGGATACAAGCTACATGCTCTGTAAGCGCTTGTCGTGATGTGGACGTATACAAAGGGTTACCTTAGCTAGGGCCCGCATAAGTGGCTCATTATCTTGCATTCTGCCTGCAGTATCTATAAGTACAACATCATAACCGTTATCCTTAGCTATGAAAAAGAAGATTCAGTCACTAATTTCAGGGTAGATTGGCATGACATACCATAAGTTATAGCATCTCGTGCAATGCCTGCGGCATCCTTGCCATATCCTCTCTCGTACAATTCCACCATCGTTGCTGCACCGTCTTTGGAACTAAGCATGCTTAAATTACGAACATGCACCCTCAATTGCTCAACAGCACCACTCCGGAACGTATCGCAGGCGGCAATGAGGACTCTCAATCCGTTTTGGACCAACCAAAAGCAGACTTTGGAGAGATTGGTAGACTTCCCGACGCCATTGACACCAACGAAAGTGATGCTATAAGGAACACGACCAGCTGACGAAGTCGATGCAGCCGCGGAATCCAACTTATGTCGAATAGACAAAAGCAAATCCGTCGAGGTTTTCGGGGTCAAGATACGAGTAAGCGTAGTGGCCAACGCATCCTGAACCTCTTTCTTGATACCTGTTTTCGATCTTGTTAGAGGCATAAAGATGGTAAATAAATTCCTCGCTAACCTCGGAAGCCGCTTATTTTCTTGCCCTTCAAAGTTTCACCAACACCCTCACAAACTCGATCTGCTATATCCTTCGCAACATTCTTTTTCATTAGGTGATCTTTCATTGCCGAGAGGACAGGTTTAAGATCCTGTTCGGAGAGGATTTTTGAACCAGTCAATCGAGCAAAGATGCTGCTGAAAGTAGAGGTAGGTTTCTCCTCGGGTTTAGCAGTACCATTAGAAAGCGCCTTCGAAATAAAGTCATCGTCTGTCGCCGACAGGAAATCCCAATCCTTGACTTCGTAGATGCCGTCTATCTTCGTTCCCAGGGACGTTTCATCAATTAAATGTTGCACATCAAACTTGGACAGATCGGCCGTTGATAGATCGGCACTGAAATCCAACTCAGCCATATCCTTCTCCGTGATAGCAGAATCATCCCATTTGCGTGCGGTTTTTTCAGCTTTACGCTTGGGAATATGTGAGCTATCAGAGCTACACAAAGGAAAGGTTAGCAAAAAAATTCAATCACGCATGAGAATGGGGCGTACTCTGTTCCTGCACCACTATCGCCTCCGTTGGCTCGAACCGTTCTCTTTCCGCCCTTGCCACGACCTCCAGGAACACTGCCTCTCCCCCTCATACGTGATCTAAGAGCGGCGACGTTCCTAGTAATTTCTTCCGCTGAATTAGGGGCAGATTCAGACGTCTGCGTGGGCACTAGATAGCAAAATTAGGAAAAAAAATGTCTAAGCAATATAATTTAAATGCGCACAATTATCTAGGGATTCCGAAGATGATTCACGAGCAATGGCCGCGGGTCCTGGCTTCAAGGAAACCCGTAAACGGGAATTCCGCTCCTGTAAGATCATGAACCACTATCGATATATCAACAACTGTAGTACATACCTTTCCAGCCATTTCTTCATAGCCGGCAAGCAATCTGTCAAAGTATTTATCCCATCCTTCAAGTGCTTTGTGAAAGTCAAATACTACAGCATTGACTGCGGTGACAGTAGAGCTTGCCGCATGGAGTGAAGCCACAAACGAGGTCAAAAATGGTTGAAACAGTTTCAAGAATAATGTCTGCATAGCACTCAGAAGATCATCTGGGTATGTCAATTGAAGGATACGCTGATAAGCCACCTGCGTTCATTGTGGTCAAATGCCATATCCTTCAGACGAGGCTCAATCACATACCACAAAGATAAGCTCTAGGTCGTTAACAAAAGACCATTTTATGGCGTATCCATCTTTCTCGTAGCTCGTCTCCGAAGCGCGGCCCTCAATCAGTACGTCTCGAATGAGGGAGTTTACAGGCGAAGCCGCAGACGTTGCAATCTGTGCAGCAGTTGGAGTGAATGATCGAGACCATAATACTAATCCGCCTGGAGATAGTATCAGTTTAAATGCCTTGACTATATAAAAGTGTCTAAAAACCTTTGTGAAATATCGAGCAATGGTCTAACATTGGTGGTGCAAGCTGAAAGGAGGGAATTATTTTGCTTCCGTTGAATTTCGAGCACGTGACCGGGGCCTATTGCACGATCGGACGTAATCCTATTATTCATGCTCTCTAGAGCACTCACACGTTCTTTCTCTACATCGACCAGGTATGCTAATCTTATTTCCTCACTGCAACTTGTTTCTGAAATCATATAGACTCAGAATGCGTGTCGTTCCAATTCCAAACCAGTCTGACAACTATGCCTATCTCTTAATTGATGATACCACCAAGAAAGCCGCCGCGGTCGATCCGTACGATGTCCCCAAAGTGAAGGCTGCCGCCGAGAAGGAAGGCGTGCAGATCGTTGCCGGTATAACGACGCATCATCATGGGGATCATAGTGGAGGCAACCTGGAATTTGTATTGATTCCAAGTTATATGCGAAGACATTCAACTTATACATCTGTTTAGGCATCCAAATTCCCAGGTCTTCCTATATATGCTGGCTCAAATAAGGCACCAGCTGCAACCGACATTATTAAGGATAAAGGCGAATTCACCCTTGGCGATAACATTCAAATAAGGCATGCATTTATTTACTTATTATCATTATGACCTCCCTTCTTATCAGTGTTCCCACAGAGGCCTGCACACTCCGTGCCATACTCAGGATTCCATCTGTTTCTATGCTGTCGATAAGAAGACAGACGAGAAAGGCGTTTTCACTGGGTGAGTAATTTAAACCATGCGATTAAGAATGTTCATTGTAACAGTTCCTAAGAGATACTCTGTTCCGCGGAGGATGTGGACGGTTCTTCGAGGGTACCCCTGAAGAGATGCATGCATCTTTGAGCTATCTTGGTACTCTTCCTGATGCAACAGTCGTCTATGACGGTCATGAGTATACCAAAGGAAACTGGGCATTTGCCAAGTCTGTGAGTATGAAGTCGCTTCCCATAGTAATCATATTCAAGGAATTTCTTCAGGTTGAACCCGAGGCACCCGGAGTCAAGCGTCTAGGAGAGCTCGTTGCATCCACATCTGAGACGACTGGGAAATCCACCATCGCAGATGAGAAGCAATGGAATGTCTTTATGAGACTGGATGAAGCAACTGTCAAGTAAGTTGCAAGAACAGCCGCCAATATACTCTTTCCTGACTGCCCATCTCAGGAATGCTACTGGAGAGACCGATCCTATTCAAGTCATAGGCAAACTTCGCACCATGAAGAACAACTTTAGGGGGTAAGCAGCAGCTAGGAAGCATTACGCAAATATTCCTTGATGTTTGGGAGCAGTTCCAAGTTGTAACACTATGAACATTGTGGAAAGCAGTTCTGTTGAATCGTCCTGTATGTATGTTGATTGCAGTCGAATGTACTAGTATTCCAAACATCGACATCATTAACCCGTTTAATGAGAAAAGAAGTAATAATGTTTAAATATGTACAGCTGCGTAATCGCAGCGCATGTCATGAGTGGGCTTAGCTCAAACCGACCATCTTCAAGACTGCCGTGCGAGCATAGGGAATATACCTATAAGACAATTAAACATTATAGATATAAGGGAGATATGAACTAAGACTCACGATAAGCTGTACCATGTATAGGCAAGATATTCGATAATGACGAAAACTGAACGTCTAATATGAGCATGGGTGGAAATCGCATGAAAGGATTACTGACCCAAGCACAAGATATCGCTGCCAATAATAAATGCTCCAACGAAGACCAGACCGATAGATGCTAAGAAAACAAGGGATGCAACGACACGAACAGGTTTGAACATCTACGCAAAGAGGGTAAATCAGTCCAGGACAGATATGATACATTTTTGTACCCATACCAATTTGAGTTGTTTGAAGAACTGAAGAAGATAATGTCAGTTTTTGAACAAATATAGGACAAGGAAAACATTACCCCAATCAAAAAGCCGGTGCCAATCAGAGAAACGACGATACCCAGTGTATAGAGAACTGTAATCTCTGTTAACGCGTATCACAACGAACGATAAATGCACGTACGGGCGAATAATCCCAGATTTAATCCAACAAACAACAGAATGGAAGCAAGAAGTGAAAGGAAGAATCCAATGACGAGACTGTAAACGAAGTTATACCTCGTTCTGTCTTCACATAGCCAGATTATGCAACCCACCATCCAATAAATCCGTATAATCGTTGCGTCCTCGATAATGACAGGAATTTGAAAGCAGAATCACCCTCAAACATTTGAGTGTCGGGCACGAGACTCGTGGCCGACTCAAGATTCAACCATCCTTTCGCAGACATAATGGAATTGCGTGAGTTCGTGAAGTTTGTGATAGAGTTCTTGGTCGGAAGTTCGTAGAGATAGAAGAGAAGAGATGCGTTGAAGCTTCAGACCAAGCTAGTTTAGCTATAGACGGTGAGTTTGAGGTTGCTTGCGCGTTGAAGGAGGTTACAGGAACTGACCCGGCAGTGTGCTGTGAAGACGCTTGGGCGCAGCCACGGCGTTACTGCGATCGAACACCTGCCGAGAGTCTGGGTCCATACGGATCCATACAAGCAGAGATGCAATTCGCAAAACAAAACAATTAAGTAGAGTTCAAAGTCTAGCAAAATATGTAGGATAACACTACTTTTCTATTGTACATGTAATAAAACACAATGTAATGCAAATCTAATCATAACTTAAAAGTCGAAGGTACTTCATCCACACCAAGCCGTTGTCTCTCGGAAGCATCCCATCGGAAAATCGGTAAAGGATGCGCTTCCGTGTTGAACACGAACTCATCCGACGGCCATGGATCCTCATCCATCGTAAGCAAATACGCATATTTAACGGTCTCTGCCAGGAAATAACTGTAACGACGGATTATCAGCATACAGTTACCATTCGACAAGTATTCTGGGCGTTACCTTGGCATTGAATCCTCTCTTGGAGGATGAGGAGCATCTACACCATACACACTTGCAAATCCACTCCACGTCCTTGTGTTCTTTGCAATGGCTTCCCATATTTGCCAGCCTCGGTCTCGCCATTTGGGATCCTTGGTGACACGGTACATCACGTACATCGATTCCAACGTCTATAGAGAACACATTAATATCATTCTTTAGGTGATATCTATGACAACCCACCTCTGGCCGTAAAAGGTAGCTTGGAGTAATCAAATCATAATCAGAGTTATCCTCATTACCACGCATCAGAGGCGGTCCAGGATTATCCACGCCAGGCGGCTTGTCT
>KN837168.1:118203-134659 GCA_000827215.1 Sphaerobolus stellatus SS14
ATAGCTTAACGCGTTTCGTAATATATACATAGAATCGAATATATACATATCATGGGTGCTCGGAATAAGTAACCAGAAACCAAACATATATATGTAAAACTTTGCAGCTAAATATTATATATAACCATCGGACCAATATCTCTATCTCTGAGTCTTCCCCCAAATACCTCGACTTGGAAGTCTTTAACATTCATCTTTTTTTAGCCACCTCCTCCGTGATTTCGTATTCCCCTTGTTCGTTGAGGCGCCTACGTTTCCTTTCCGAAGCTGCCGATTTATCGTCTTTGGTTAGAGTGTCTCGTTTCTCACCACCATCATGATCACCTCCCTCATCTCCGATGTTACTAGCTATTTCAGACGTCGGTGTTAAAACCCTGTCGAAGCATGCCTGTACTGCATCAAGCTGTTCTTCAATTGAGAATCCCATATTCCGATACGCCTTATCGTATCTTTTCTTCAGAATATGATATAACTCATTGACCAGAGGATGGAGGTCCTTGTAATATAGCTGGATTTGCATTGTTCGTGGTTGCCTAAAATGATTTAACGTTGTATCAAGCACCAGTATTCGCATCTTAGACATCCATCCCTTGATTAATGTAGGGATTGTATCCACAGCATACTTGGCTGAAATTGGACCATTGTGTGAAGTTGTGATGAAGCAAAGAATGTAATAGATAGACTCTATATCGCCTAGAGGACTTGGCTTCCTGTTCTTGATGTCATTAATTGACTTGAATAGACGATTTTATTTTCTCTTTGAAACAGACTTAGTATTCAATATGTTTAGGAGCAAGGAATAAGCACTTACAGTATAACTGTGCTTGGCCCGGTTCTCCGTCGATGAGCTGTCTCTCCACAACTCAATCGATTTATTGAAATCAACAAGGTACCCCTGTATCCGGAGTCCTTAACAGGCTTGTGTAATAAAATGGTCCAAGATGTTATATTGCAATGAACAAGAGTTTGAGGATTGTATAGCTTCCAGCAAACTGTTTGGACAACCATCAGTCATGATGCTATCAACCATTATCATCCAAAGCCAGAGTTACCTATGACAATATCTCGCAATACAGACGCAAGTTCTAAAGGACGGATGAAGTTATCAAAAGGAGCTCAATGACCCCAAACATGCCTTAAAAGCATACGACAATGAACCAAATTTGGAACATTGTCCTCGACTGTCCCAACTTCTCACCAGTTGTTATGAATGCAGTCAATGCGGCCATCCGTGTGAACTAATTCCATACGATGAAATTCAAGCAATCCCTGTATACGTCTTCGGCCACGTACATTCTCTATTACCGCATGCAGGTCCTCTTGTGGAAAACGAGACCGCCAGTCACCAAGATCAAGCCATGTATCCTGGATGATAAACTCTTCGTTGGAGTTATCTGCTAATGTGGCTCGATAATACATTGTTCCTTAACTTCGATTTGTATAAGAGTTAACTAGTGTTTGGTTGATCCTATAATCCTTACCCCCAAACTTGATTTGGAATACTTCTACAGAGGGGACACTGTCCCGCCGGCGGGCCATGTGGGGAAAGATCATGGTATTGTGTGTGGGACAAGGAAAAACTGTGGGCAAGGATGGCTAGGGAAAGATGCCAGGGGTCGGCGATAAAAAGGTATCTCCGAATGAAATACAAATGATAGTATCCCGTAAATGGAACTACGTCAATACGAATTGTTTGCTTTGCAGAGTGAGTTAAGGTGTCCGGGTATCGCTCAGTACTCACCGGTGGTCAGTCTTTATACTTGCGGGAGTCAATTGTTCAATTGTTTTACTTCCACTTATAAAATATAAGGGGAAGGTAGCCGATATAACAAACAATCCATTTGATGCTTCGCAGAGGCGCATCCAAAGCCAAATAACTGCAAAGAGTAAGCCGTTACTTAAACGTAAAGCAGAGAAGCAGTAGATTTTTTTCTTACATTCCAGTTAGAACGATGTCACATCAGACCGTTCTTCTCAATCACATTGAAGAAGAAGAGAGTTACTTATTTCTGTTTTTAGTGTTAGGTGGGGAGGAGAGGCTGGTTGGTGGGCGACAGTGGGCGACCTTGGCCGATCCGGGCAAATCCTGCACAGCCAATCATGTGTAGTTGTATAGTAGATGCGGTAGTTGTTGCCTGACCATCTGGGCACCGTAGGGCTCTGACGGGAATGTAAGTAAGTATACCCAGGTGTGTCACTCTCCATCAGATGAAGAACATGCGCATGATAAGTATCTCGTGCCCAAGCTGAATGCTTCAACTACGAACATATCCTTATGATCGATGTCTCCCACTGCTCTTGCCTCAACGAATAAAAGGCAAGGCAACCTCAATAACAAGGTGACACACGTCTTAGTGGAAGGACCGATTGCGTCCTTTCTAACTTGCGCACACCGGTTGTCGTGAGACATGTAACTTGAATTTCAACAAATAAATATCCACGAGATGGAGAAGTGTTGGCTTTGTACTTGCAGATTTCCTACTTGAGCAGTTTATTGTGTTTGTCCAATTAGGGTACAATTAATGACTATGGGCGGACAAGGCAATTTGACCCTGCTACCCACTCGCTTGTCAGAAACCACTTAAAATTCCTTGTAAATGACTCAACGATATAATTTATTGCAAATTGATCCATTCGTGCTAACAACTCGTCTCGAGAAATGCTCCCAAGCTTCCAATTCGGCTTGCCAATTACAAAGAGGCAGCCTAACCGACAGACTCGCAGGCTCAAGCAGAAGACCATCCGGTCATCACTCGCGTCTCCGGACATCCTTTACTGCACCTCAGCAGGTGACGTTATCGCCGTAGAAGACAATACAAGATCGGAACTTCTTCATCCGCCACGGAAGAAACGACGGTTGCAAGGTCAGTGGCCAAAGGACACTACGATGGCGAATGCGGAAGCTGTCATCGAGGTATATTATCTTGATGATATCGATCAATTGCGTTGCTTATGCTCCTTTGAACATAGATGTGGCACAAATCCAACGCTTCCTCCATTGATTAGTATCATCCTATCATGTAATGTAGATGCTCTCCTATTGTATCTTCTGTATATCATCCTCTTGACCATTCTCGATCAATGCAGCATACGAATATCGCCAGCTTCTGATTCTTCTGATTCTTGCTCTTCTCGCCTCCATCCTTGTCGCGACCGCGTTTCTTTGACTTTTGATCGGAACCAGAGCCTTGCCATTCTTCCTTAGTGCCGTCTGGAGAGCCAGAAGGATACGCCATAAGGACGGTCATCTCCGTCTTCCACAAGGCGCCAATTGAGCGGCCGTCATCACTGTCTTCCGCTTTTCACCGGCCACTTTCGCTTCGGCTTTTGACTCTGCATCGGATGCTTCATCTTCATCTCATTAGACGGTAGCTCTCCTAAGCTCTCGTTATTACCATCTATGTCACGGTATAGTCTTTTCCATCGCCTATCGAGAAGTATGAGATCACTCATTGAGCAAGGAGGAGACGATGACACCTACAGCCCAGAACTCATCCTCATATCAATCTCACGACACTCGACTTGACTCTTGTTCCTCCGCTAATCCGCTTCTTCTGGCTTCGCTCGTTTCTTTTCGTTCTTATATAAGAACTTATGGAAGGAGATCTATTACACGATAAGATTAGTACATTATTGATTACGACTATATACGAACATACCTGATCAATCGGTACTTCGATTTCCTTCTTATTCTCAGGCTGGACCACGTCCATCGTAAGAGCTGCATGAACCATGCCAGGTTCATCTGCCAGTTGCATGGCAGAAGCAAGTGTCTGTCGTGGTTTCCTCGAGTTGCAATATACGGGGCGATCCAAGTACTTGCAAGAATCGCTTCGTAAAGGCTGCATTAACGCGAGAGCGGTTTCGATACTCAAGAGCTTTAAATAGTGTCGTGATAAGATATCGGGCTGGCCAACCGTGGATCCACTAGCGATGCATACAGAGATCGATATAATCAAGCGATCGAGGGTAGACTTGTAAAGACTTGCTGAATGAGCATAAGGACCTGTAAGGGAAAAAATTACTATGACACACCATCACATTTACAAGCAGTCGCTGCAAGTTTTGTTCCTACTCGAGTTTATCACGAAACAATTGGAAGATATAAATTCATGCAATTCCACCGTCAGATGTGATCGTCGCAAATTATCTTCATACGCATTGAGTTCTTTGTGTTTCCAATGGTTGATTTTCTTCCCGACATTGTCTCTTGAAGTTGGAGTTGTGGTGGTCACTGAGAGAGGGCGTCTAATGATGAAACGTGAGCGGAACCAAATATTCTCGAATCTCTACGTCACGCACTCTTCGAAATTCGATACAGCCTGCGGTTTATAACCTTCTCCAATATCTAGCCATCAAACAGCATCGAGAATATATACCAGAATTCAATAGAGAGTATAGATAGGTGCGTCCGCTTCACCGCAACTCGACAGCGCGTCGTGGAACTTACGCTCTACTCCAGAAGTTATTGGATTCGTAGATCATTCAATTTGTATCATAATAAAGTCACAATGACACTATCTTGTCTAGAGAAACTACTTGCTGCTGTAGTCTCTCGCGATTATATATCAAAACGTGACGGAAGGACTCGCAGGAGAGCTGCCGGATCCTATAGGCGATCATATCAGCTTATGCCAACTCATTCGACCGATTCTTCATTCAATGCAGCCATTCTCGCCTGCAGTTCAACAATACAACAGCTTAATAAGCTTCGGGTGCTTTATATCGGCCTTGTTTAGTTTGGCGTCGAGTCAATCGAGATCATAGGTGCGTCTGAACTTAGTCGTCAAACCTCACCATTGACTGGTATATTGGACAGTCTCATGTTCTGAACTAGGTTAATATAGCCAGTATGAATGTCAAGGCGTCTGGAAGAAGACTTACTAGAATAGGTATGTTCGTGAAACGCAGCTTCATACATATATCTTTTACTAAAGACGTTCGGTACAGATCGTACGCGAAAGGGGTCGAACCTGACTTAGAAGTATGCATGGCAAGAGTTTTTCAAAACAATAGTCCTTTAGTCAGAGGAAACGACAGATGTCGATCAAGTTTACGAACTTGTCCAGAAGGACGATGGATCCAAGTCTGGTTGGCCCGACAGACTACGAGAGTTTACTATGTCACACCTGATCAAACTGTAAGTAATGTTTCTGGCATTAATATCTCCTAAGTTTCTAAGCTATCTTATATAACAGAACAATACTGATCATATGTCGTCTCAATATCTGTGGGGAAGAATAGACTTCCATCACATTGTATGGCATTGCAGTGTGACGTTCTCATCAAGCCAAGCGAATCTAAAGTGTTGCAATACGAAAGAGTTCGATGGCATTCCAAGGCTGATCAACGGCAGGATGGGATAGGCACCCGTTTGCAGTCTCATTCCGAGATGTATCGAGGACAGTATTGCTCCGATATACTGCGGGCGGTTACCATCTAGAATCCTCACAAGTGGTATCAGCATGCATACCTATTCTCTTGCGATTTTCAACATGTTCAGCTACTTGGAATCATGGGAAGGTACTTTCGATGCAGGTTGTTTCCTTCATATTCGTGTGCTGACCGTTTTAATCAGGATTTTCAGTGCGATTGCTTGCTCTTTGGTCGAAATACCCGCGGAGATGTTCGTTCAGCGATGACCGACTGGTTCTAGTTGATGAATATGGATACTTTGATTGGAAACCCTACCTCAGGTACGACCATCTCTACAGCTAGAGACGCTATGGCTGACATCCAGTTAAAGTCTGGTCGAATCCAACATATTTAGGTCGTATTAGATGGTCTATGATCCAGATATCATTTTGACGCATGTCTAAAAGCACCATTTTCGGGCTTTTGTTGTCGCTCTCAGTTCCCACTCAAGGTTGTATTTCGGATTGCCATACGATACGAGGGCTTGCAAGCAGCTCCTGTCTGCCACCTGTCTCTGCCATATCGCTTGGTGAGTAATTCAATGTCATATATTATTAATCCAATACTCTTCTAGATGCCGTTTTGAGGAACTCATTTGCTTAAGTGCTTGGGCGAAGTCTCCGTGATCCTTGTCAGGATCCATTGCTTGGTCTGGATCGAAATCGTCCTAGTATCATTTCTGCTTCAGCGATCACATAGAATCATATCCATGTTCTAGCTCAGCCCATGGACCTGAGGTAGAATATGAACAGCTAAGCCGCATGGTTGGGATGGGAAGGAAATAGACAACATTGCGGGAAGGGTCTACGTTTAGAAGAGCGCGACAAGATGGATACTATAGGCGTATTAATGCACCTGTTCTGCTACCAGGCGGGCTAATGTCCTTGCTATAAGCGGGGCTGGTAGATCAAATTGACCTGAGCATCATCCAGTCGTACGCATCGTCTAGGTATGTACCTACAATACTTCCGTTTGGGACTCTACATATCACTTTTAGATATATTCCTTCTTAACCTTTATGGTATCCATTTCGTGACTAGTACTGCCCGTATTGGCGAAGTTGGCGGAACCAGCGAACGTCATAGAACTTGTGGATGAAATTGCGATGGGAACATTGTATGGAATCGTTGCCTACTATCCTGTAAGTTCATAATATGACCGAATACAAAGTAATACTCACGTCGTCAATCCCAGTCGCATTTCCCGATGATGCATCTGCGGTGCTATCTCTCTTCATCACTATGTGGCGAAGTCCTCTATTTCCCTGTCGCCGCCCAAAATGACCACCCTTTTCGCATCCTTTCGCTTTTGCAATAGCGTCCATCTGTGGGACCCTGGGCCTTTATTCACAGACAAGAACCTCGCATCTTCGGCGAGGGCTTCCTTTACAAGTTCGCAATGCCTTTCGTGGGCTGTCAATCCACCCCGGCTTCTACAGCTCCTACCGCATGTACAGATGAAACTCATAAGTAGGACTCTTTCGTACCGTCTGCTTACAAATGTGAGAAGCCTTCATGCATCCGCATCCTCTTACTGCTCAGCACGCGGCTGCGCTCGCGGCTGAGGATCTGCGAGTAGGCAGCAATCCGGCGTTCAGCGCTGGGATCCATGCCGGCAAATTCCCTTCCCTTCCCGGTACCGACAATGATCAAGCATTGATTCTAAGCATTATTTTGATCTACTTCAATCATAATACAAGGTGCGTTATGCTGTATAGTTTATAGCTAATGCATCATGCCAGCTCAGTCTAGACCCCAGGTTGATGCAACATTGCACATCTATCTCTATAACCAGCTTCTTCCATCCTGTTTCGTCCATCAGTTGAAGCATATTCAAACATGAGATGTCCTTCAAGCTCAAATGGTTCTTACCATCGATGCATTGACTCTAGCCGGAGCAAGGTCGCAGAAAGAAGAAGTGTACTGTCTTTCCCACCGGGGTACGTTATCATTCCATTATATTGACTCAGCATTACTGGACCGATATATTACTGATTACACGCCCAGAACAACTCGTACGAGCTTGTCGAAATAAAGATGAGAGCTCAGAGAACAAACGAGGATACAACCGTAACACGAACATCGTCGTAGCCCGGGGTACATTGCAATCTTTAGGCGTCATCGCCGCAGTCTTACTCTAACATATTGTACCAGCTATAACCGGATCAGGAGCTGGAAGACGACGCGGAATGCATGTCGGATCGGTAGAAAGGCATTATCTTCATACTATACTTCCAATATTCCAGGCAAATCTTTTGCACTAGGATGTCTCAGAAGCCAGGCCGAACGATCTCTTGCCTGCTCCACAAAGAAGAAAGGCCCGTGCCTCGTCTTCTCCGCTGCGTGAGCACGCGACCTTTGTTGGTGTATGGACAGTCATTAATATTAATCCCACTAGCACTCAGGATACTCGATAAGTAGGTCCATTATTTCGCGTACACAGTATTGTATTATTATAGGCTTTGTTAGATCGAATATAATTAACTGTTACCCAAAATTACCTCCAGCTCGTACTTTTTTGGATCCATATGTCGCATGTATGTTTATACTGATATATCCAAATACGCCATCAGCAAAATTGATTTTAGCATGAAGGTAACGTAAGTTATATATAGACTACAAGTAATGGGTGCCTATGGACGCGCCATCGGCAATGGCCAATCAGGCCGATTGCGTCCTCTGTGTAATGTTCAACTTCCCAAGCGTCAACACCGTCACTCGATGTCCAGCGAAGAAAGCGAAGAAAACACCACTGGAAACACCGCTGAAGTCTCCGATGGATATCTTATCGTGGCCAGTGGTCATAAAGCGCTGACCCGCAGAGCTACCAATAGCGACAATAACGACACTGATCGCAAAGTTCCCAGTGAAGATGAACAAAGCATTCCTGCACGAAAACGTCGCATTGCAAGCCCAACGGAATCTGAACTAGTCAGGGCGGAAGAGGGTGAAGTGTACTTGCGCGAAGTTGTCCAAGAAATGAATCAGGCTTGGAAACAAGATAAGGACCTCCTGGAAAAGTTCTTTTCTTCCAGAACTCCTTTTCAAGAGAGGATACGAAATGCGAAGGAACGAAATTATAATTCGCGGACCAAGCGATGGTCAAGATACCCTGTATTCCCTACGGAGTTCTCATCGCTTTGCAATTGGTTCAGGGTTCTACTAAATGACATTCTGTTGTTTGAAGCTGATGTGAGTACCTCTTCAGGTTATTGTGTTCCCTCGTTGCTCAGTAATCTCTTCATGTCCATTCAGGGTATACCATCTCGACGAGAACGCGGTCCTCCCAGCCAACTTAAACAACGACGCTATGTCTTTGCCACATATAAAGAAGATTACCTTAAAGAAGTAACTCCTCTTCCGCGCGTTTCCTCTTCATTGTACTTGGCTGGATCAGGTCCAGAATTTGTAACAGCAAATGGCAAATTGCGACCCCAGCCTTCTCCTACAGCGGGCCTTTCTCCTATCGAAGTTACTATCGGGGATGGTACAAGGAAGCAACGTAACAGGCTTGCAGCCAATGCGGCGGACATCTTCGAGTGGCAAAGTAATCGAAGGTTTGTTTTCGCATTGCTCTTAACTGAGGAATATTGTACCGTATATATGTTCGACCGTGCCGGGGCGACCTACAGCAAACCGTTCAATTTCCATGAAGATCCGGATCTCTTCTGTACAGTTATATGTCTATTGGGCAGCTCAAAGGTCAATGATATTGGCTTCGATGGAAGTATTTTTCTGGATAGAACAGGCTTACATCAAATCAGATGCAGACAGGCCGCAGGACGTCGTTCATTCAGAAATCAACATTATACTGTCCAGAGTACTATCTTTCAATCTCCAGTGTATGTTGGCCGTGGTACTTTCTGTTGGCTGGTGCGAAGAGTGGGCGATAAGAAGTCGCTTTATGTCATTAAAGATGCCTGGATAGCTCAAGACCTACCTGGCAAGGAATCAGAAGGCTTTTTGCTGAAGCTTGCGAATGACAAAGGTGTTACCTTGGGGATCCCCTTATTTCAATCTTCTGAAGATATCCGTCAAGGAGATGATCCAGACACTATTTTATTAAATCGCAAAATCTCCAATCCCTCCCGGGAATATTTGAAATTAGATCGGGTTCATACCAGGGTCGTGATGAAGGCATACGGAAAGACTCTGGATCAATTTTCGTCTCGCAAAGAACTTATCTTGGCATTTCATGACGCAGTTCTTGGTAGGCATCCTTGTTCTGGGTAATTCTGAAATTATTTATTTATTTGTTTATTTATTTAGCCCATCGCAATTTGCACCAAATTGCCGGTATTTTACATCGAGACATCAGCATTCGAAATATACTGATTGATTCTCACGGTGTTGAAGGAAGCAGAGGAATCTTAATCGATTTCGACAACGCAGTCAGAGTGGTCGATGAATCCCTTTACGCAAAGAAATCTCGCGTCGTATGTCGCTTGCTTTATTCGTCATACTTGGGCTTATTGGGTCATATTACAGGGAACCTATCGTTTTATGTCATTGAATCTTCTCTCCAAAGATTCAGCACCCAAACAGCAGACATACATCAATGATTTGGAATCATTCTATTATGTATTGTGCTGGATTATGTGGGTTTATGTGGAACCTGGGAAAAAGACATCTGTTACTCCCTATCCTGCTTCAGCCTGGGACGAGGACATGATGGTGTACACGGCGAAATGGGCACACTTGAAAAGGCTCACCTTCGAAGCCGATCCTTTCCAGCCATATTTTGGTGCAAGTTTACCTGCTATGGCGGAGCGACTCCGGATTCTTTTACGACGATTCATAATTTTGAGAGCCAGTAAAGGCAGCGAGGATAGTCCACTTCCTCCGGAGCCAGAGCAGGATTACTCAGAGTTCCTCGCAGAGATCAAGAAAGGAATCTCAGAGCTGGAATTAGAGGAGGCAGAACATCCGGCTTGAATTGATTCTATTGTGAGTCACACCGCTGTTCACATCACGATACTTGCAACATATCCCAATAAATTTAACTCATAGTAATGGAATGAGTAAGTACATACTACATACATATATACATACAATCATACAACCTGCACATGTAATCAAGAAAAATGATATTATTAATTTTAAGGCTGAAAGATTACTATGCAGCTCGGAAACCTATACTATCAATGATCATTAGGCCAAAGAGCTAATGTTCTTCATGTCCCTCCGATTGCTGGGCTCGGCGGCCTTGCATTAATACTGTTGTCTCCACCGGTGCGTTGTCGTTTGGAAGGGATAACTGCAGCTTCGGCGGCTTCAGCACCTCTTTTCTCAGCTGTTCCAGATTTCAGCTTAGAAAGGGCATCCTTAAAGCATCTGTCAACTTCAACAAGCTGTGTTTCGAGTTCTTCCGCGGCGTTAGGCCCCGGCGAGTCCTCATCGAGATATCGTCGCCTAAGTATACCGTACAACCCAACGATCAATGGTGTTAGGTTTTCATAATGCAATTGAATAACAATTTTCGAAGAGTTCGCGTCTGGTGTGTCGAAATGCTGTATCTTTTTGTCAGATACAAACTTCCGCCCATTTGACGAACAGGCGGCCACGATACTATAATCAGGGTCTTGCGGCATGAGAAACTTGGAATCGATTTTCCCGTTGTATGACGACACAACGAAGAGAATGATATTGTAAATAGATTCCATATCGTCAAGGGGACTCGGATCCTTGTTCAAGAGAGCGGCCGAAGACATGAATAGGTAGGCTCCTTTTCCCTTTACAATAAATCGTTCAGAGTACATCAAAAAAAAGCAAATAGTAACTTACGGGTCCGTCTCTACGCATTTTCCAGTCCGATTTTTCTCCCCGCAATTCAACTGCTTTGTTGAAATCCACAAGATATCCTTTACGGAGTGCGCCTTTAACGTCGGAAGGAGAGCTATGTAATAAGATGTTCCACGGCCTAATATTACGATGAACAATCTTTCTAGCACGATATAGCTTATGACAGACTATTAGAACAAAAATCAGTCACGGAGATAACATGTGTTTGCATGTGGAATCTAACTTTACCTTGAACAATATCATATAACACAGAGACAAGTTCTAAAGGTGTCTCAAAATCGTCAAAAGGGTCCCATTTGCCTTCCACGTGCTTTAGAAGTATGCGGCAATGAACTAAATTAGGAACGTCCTTAACTCCAATTTTTTGACGGTTGCGGTGAATGCAGTCATCATTGTTATCCGACGTCTCTATCACCTGCATATTCTTGTAAGGAATCAGTCCATTGATGGCGTGGTCCTGACGAAGAATTTCGAGCACCAGATTGAAATCTCTTTCTGTGAACTGAGTCCGCCAGTCACCGATCTCAAGCCATATATCCTGAATGATATATTTTTTCTCAGGATGGACCTTTGATCTGGCTAGATGATAAGCTGTCCCTTGGCTGCGAATTGTATAAGAATTAACTAAAGTTTCTTCAATCCAGTAGAACTTCTTCCCAAATTTAACTTGTAATTGTTCCTTCTTGGGCTCAATGGTTTCGTTGATATTGTAACCCATAGTTGGATCGAATCCTGATAAGGCGTTGGGGCCAGCCCGTCTAGCCAATAGCATACCGAACATACGGATAAAATCTTCCGGCTCCTTATGGTAATCCAGTCGTTCAGAGTAAAAGACCCCGGCTCGGTCCCATATGAATATCTCTACTGAGGTCTCTGTAAACAGGAGAGCGGGAACCCAGCGTCGGTGGGGCTGTACAGCGAAGATTTCCCGTACATACGACGCTATTTGAAACACTACGTGACTCCCAGGAAGATTATGTTTCGCAACATGAGATTTTGTAGTGCCAGATCCGCGGGCTTGGGGTGCTGTTGCTTCTTTGACTGGAATTGCTATCCGCGCGATGTCGTTTGAATCTACTTTGGGATTTTTTGTCGGAATGAGCTTTACGTTTGCCTTCCTAAATTTAATTTTTGCAACATCAGTTTCTGACAAGTCCAATTTCTTCTTTCTTCCTACATCCGTCTTCACTTCAATAGGCATATAGCAGTGTTCCCAAGCCAGCTCATTTGCGGAGTTTTCAGGAAATCTAGGTTTGTCATCCCCGCCAGCAATAAAGATATCGGGTTTCAAACCACCGCTATCACGTGTCTTGATAATCCGCTCTTGACAATCGATAACTTGGCCTTTAAGGGGAAAAAACGTGATTATACTCTCAAGAATTGGTACCAAGGCTTCGGTTATATGTTTTTCTCGCTTTCTTTGCTCTTCCTCGTTCATGACAACTTCCGTTTCCTCTTCCTCGTCCTCCTCGTCCTCCTCTTCGTCCTCCTCGTCCTCTTCATCGTCGTCATCCTTTGGAATCCAATTGCGAGGACGTTTACTGGTTTCTCTATGAGAAGTAGAACCAGTTCGAGCCGAAGGACGGGTAGCAGTACTGGGGTTTTTCTGTTTGGTAGTTCGGTTGTTGCTCGATGACTGAGCCTGAGCCTGAGAACGAGACCGAGACCGAGACCGAGCAGTTGACGTGGAGCTAGATCGGAAAAAATCTGGGACTTTATACCATCCTTTCGATAGTTGACCCCTCTTCCTAATGCCTCGCACAGCCATTGCAGAACGCCGCATTTTCAGCTCTCCATAGAGCTTACTCATCCCTTTTAATATTTCTTTGACACTGTTTTTTTCGATTTCTACTTTGCTTCTAGGAATACGCGAATTCCCAAAAAATAATTCGGAAGAAAGGAGATCTCGTGGTAGACCATAATCACCATCGAATTCGTGAAAAATGTTTATGCGCTTTTGAGCTGCCTCAGTGGCTTCATGTACTGCAGCTCTCGGGCCACTTTGTTCCACGAGGCGTTGGCGGCTGCTTCCCATTGCCGGTGAACCTCGCGAGCTATACGTTCCCATGGTGGTCCGGGGAGGAGACATGCCAGTGCTCATGGCCGAGCGACCGACACTCTGAGACGCCATTTCGACATCTCGGGACTGTGACTGGAGACTGCAGCATGACAATTAACATTAAGGCTTGAGTTATATACGAGAGACAGACTCACACTGTTCCTCTGGGTCGTGGAGCCATGTTATATCTGGTGATATGGGAGGAGGAGGGCGAGGGAAGAGTGTGTGGCGAGAGAAAGCTGCCACGGATCGGCGATAGATAATGATCACCGGATCGCAAATGAGAATATTATACGAGCTTTTGTGTTTATTTGTTTGTTTGACTTGTTTTTGCTGGCTTTGGATTCCAGCAGGGTGCGTTGAGGATACCTAAGATTGTGCGTCGGGTGGAAGGTTTGAGACAGATGCCACAGATCCGTGATCGATAGTGATCGCCTGGTCGCAAGTGATAATGAAGTAAGATATATAAGTACGAGCTCTTACGTTCTTCTGCCTTGTTTGCTTTGTTTTGCCTGCCTGCTTCTACTTGCAGGTGCGCTGAGAGTGAGGAGATAAGAGACCTGGCCCTGGAGTCTTTATACCTGCAGCATTCAATTGACCAATTGTTTTACCTACCTTGGACACATAATATAAGGGGAAGATAGCCGAAAGATCATGGCATTCTCTGAGTAAGCCGATGCTTCGAAGGGAGCGCATCCAAAACCAAACAACTGCAAAGATGAAGTGGTTAAGAAAGAGAAATCGATGGCATAGTGAATTGTGATAGTTCCTCCTACCGGACGCATGCATAAACCTGGCATAAACCCTTATTTTTATTTCCAATATGATTAACGGACAATGTGAGGGATCATTCCTTCCGATTCTCCGAAAGATTATTGATTCGTGCTTGTCATGGAAATAATGACTCGACGTGTAAGTAATCCATTCAAGCAGAACTTTGGTTGCTGGAAACATATCGGCAGATGTTGCAGTTAACCAGTACTCGTGAGTGGAAGAGCCTGAGGGAAGTTCTGGTGCTTGGATGTAAGGCGCTTAGCGCTTATAGAGGTCAGAAGGATTTGTTACGCTAGGAGAATAGTGCAAGTATGTATTAGCATGAAGCAACGGAATGGAATTTGAAAGCTTCACGGGATATCCTGATACTTGAAAAATTGACAATAACTCCTAAGTGGTATACGGTATTCAGCCACCTCCTAATATTCCTACTATACTCAACTATTAGCATTTCATCATCCTCTTAGAAAAGAAGGCGTAACTCACCATATACGTCGAAGCAAGCTTCTTACATGCCGTGTGGTGCTGCAAGCCTCTCGACTCAGCGTTAGCCCCGTGACTCGCAGCGTGACTCTTCAGAGTCTTGGCTCGGACGCAATCCTCATACTTCCTGCCCGGACCTGCCGGGCTTCGTCGTAGACGAACGTCGAACGTTAACGGAATCATACTAAGATTTTTCCCTATGGACGACCCGGTTACCTGCAAGTCTACCACTATAACTCTCGTATGGTTGGCACGCTTGCCAGATCATCGAGAACATCCACGCCCAAATCTTTCCCGGATGAACATAGCCTCAGTAGCTTCGAGTATAGAGACTTTCAGCTTCTAGACTCTATGGCATACATCCTCCCATCTGTGTTTTCTATACTGGCGAGACTGACGGAGCCGCCATCCACGAATATTTGAACTCGAATGACTCGGAAGTACTTGGTATTGGGCCCAGTATTCGAATCGTATTATAATGCTGTGTAAGTCCAAACTTAAGGTCGCAAATATATTTTGAGAACAATACTGAGCTGTAATCACAGTTGGAAGTCAGCATTAAGGTGTCTATCCTTCGCTGCTGGACATCCCATCAGGAACCCATTAGTCCAGAAGAGCTATTTATCAACCATTCGACGGTCTTTCTGCAAACTTAGAATCACATTCGTCACATCTCACGTTCATCTGAATTTTCTGCGTGATGTTTGATGAAGGTAACCAATTACAAGGAGCCTCGTTGCCTCTTTTACTGGTCGCTATTATTCTAGTACAAAGTTCTTGCTAGATGGTACCTTCATTTGACTCTTCCATTGGCATTGTACCAACCTCTACTATAGAGTATTTCATCTGAATCACTACGCTGAGCACTCCATGAACGGGAACAGACGTCAAACTCAAGCTGTATTAAGGTTTAGCCCAATCGGCTTACAAGGTACGTTATCCTAGTACAATGTAAACAGCTCGCTGTTGATTTCCCATAGCTATATCTCCCACCACGCGTCATCTCCGCCCATTCCTCGGACATATCAACATACATGCTTCTTCTATCCACCTCGTCTTGACGTTCGATAAAGCATTATCGAATGCAACTTCGTCCACAAGTCCGCTACATCCTCGTCGCCAGTGTCCTCAATACATCCATCATTCCATCCCAGCATCAGCAGCAGGATCTGCATAGTTCTCAAACAATGTGCATTTTTCTAAGCAGTACGTTACCATAACCTTGCTCCCTCAGTACTCTAACTTATATCTCACAGACAGCACGCTGCATGTTCGGAGCATTGGATAACGACGACTTTGAAAGTGCTATGGACGAATGTGAGTTGATCAGCCGCATGCTGCTTTCCTCTCCGCTCATCTCATACAGCGTAGTTGGCTGTTGGTCAATACCTTTCACTCAACGACAACATGATAAACGTTCATAGTGTCATCTTTGCCGTCTTCCTGCCTGAGTTTGGAGAGGAGGAAGTAGGTGGTTTCATTCTTAACCTAGAACCTAGTTAATGTGTCCGTCTGACCTGAACCCGGGATACGTAGAGTAAGTATATGCCATTGAGTGATACTCCACGATTAGCAATACTTATCGAGAATTTTGGATTCCAGAGTCTGAAGAGCGCGCATGTCATCGGGCAAAGATACCAGGACTCTGTGACCACCGTGACGTTGGAAACGTTGGATGAAGACCAGTCTCGCGAATTCTTCCTGGTGAACCTACTAGAGTGCATTATGCGAGTATGGACCTGATGTATCGTGAAGCTCATGCACACTTCGATCTTAACGGAACAGTTCAAAAGTACATCGAGGTCCTTAACATCCAGCGTCCCATTCGTACCTTGACTTCCCCGCCTAATTAACCTGTACACGACGATGTTTCCAATTCCGACATAATAATATTTGTTTAGATAAAAGAAAAACATATTCGAAT